>JAPDDO010000441.1:95000-125000 GCA_027422415.1 Schizothorax lantsangensis | reverse complement strand
GTCCCACCCAACCAAAAACACTAAGTCCCACCCACTCATATATGACTAAGTCCCACCCACCCATATAACTAAGTCCCTCCCACACAAAACACTAAGTCCCACCCAAATATTGCCAAGTCCCACCCACCCAAGTCCCACCCATATAACTAAGTCCCACCCAACCAAAAACACTAAGTCCCACCCAACCAAAAACACTAAGTCCCACCCACTCATATATGACTAAGTCCCACCCACCCATATAACTAAGTCCCTCCCACACAAAAACACTAAGTCCCACCCAAATATTACCAAGTCCCACCCATATTACTAAGACACTCCCACCCCCAAGTCCCACCCATATGACTAAGTCCAGCCCACCCACCCAATATTACCAAGTCCCCCCCATATGACTAAGTCCCACCCATATGACTAAGTCCAACCACCCAACCCTACCCAAAACACTAAGTCCCACCCAACCCAAAACACTAAGTCCCACCCACTCATATATGACTAAGTCCCACCCAACCCAAAACACTAAGTCCCACCTACCCATATAACTAAATACTGCCCCCTGCCCCTTCCCCCTAAAAAAAAAAAAAAAAAAAAAAAAATAGCTAAACTCAACCCTAAGGCTGGAACAGCGAAACTCAACCCTAGGGCTGAACAGCGAAACTCAACCCTAGCCCTAGAAGTGCAAAACTCAAGGGGGTGCAGTACAATATCTCGGCACCTGGTGGCGCTAGAGCTACCAAACCAAGTGCAATGAACATAGGGCCCCCTATAGTATATATACCAAGTTTCAGCTCTCTACGTACAATAGAACTGGGGGTGCAATACAATATATCGGCGCCTGGTGGCGCTAGAGCAACCAAACTATGTGCATTCGACTGGGGGTCCCCCAAATAGTATATAAACCAATTTTCAGCTCTGTAGATACAAAATAACTGGGGGTGCACTTCAATATATTGGCGCCTAGTGGCGCTAGAGGAACCAAATTATGTGCATTCGACTGGGGGTCCCCCAAATAGTATATAAACCAATTTTCAGCTCTGTAGATACAATATAACTGGGGTGCACTTCAATAATTGGCGCCTGGTGGCGCTAGAGGAACCAAACTATGTGCATTCGACTGGGGTCCCCCTAATAGTATATATACCCCGAATTTCAGCCTCCTACGACCTACAGAAACCAAGTGCACCCCCACCCTATAGGGGTGCAGTTTCGCATTTATCCCTATATACCTAACCTAACCCTAACCCTAACCCTAACCCTAACCTAACCCTAACCCTAACCCTAACCTAACCTAACCTAACCTAACCTAACCCTAACCCTAACCCTAACCTAACCTAACCTAACCCTAACCCTAACCCTAACCCTAACCCTAACCCTAGCCTAACCTAACCCTAACCTAACCCTAACCCTAACCCTAACCCTAACCCTAACCCTAACCTAACCCTAACCTAACCCTATATACCAAGTTTCAGCTCTCTACGTACAATAGAACTGGGGGTGCAATACCATATCTCGGCGCCTGGTGGCGCTAGAGCTCCCAAACTATGTGCAAACGATCGGGCGCCCTAACCCTAACCCTACTCTTTCTACCCCTAATAAATTACATTGAGAAGTATTATCCATAAGTATTAATAAATACCTAAAAACTAACCCTCAGTAGAAATGGTGGATTAATAAATACCTATAAAAACCTTAATAAATAACACTTATAATTAAAAATAATACTCGTTCATACATTTAAAAATCTCACTATCTGTGGTTCAATAAAAAGACCAAATATAATATTGGTGGTGGGGTGATGGGCCTAGGCCGTGGGGGCGGGCCTTGGCCGAGGCGGGAGAGCGGCCAGAAGGAGTATTGAAGGACTGTGCATCACCAGAGCTGGACGCTGCTTCAGCTCTTGGATTCTTTCTAATCCTAACCCTAACCCTAACCCTGTGCTGAAACGCTGCTGTCAATCAAACTATCGTGGGAGGGGCCTCCGTCCATGTGACGTCCCACAGAGATTGGCTCGATTTGAGAAAGAGGTAAAGATTTTAGTAGATTAAAAAAAAAAAAAAAAAAAAAGCACTGGTTGGATTTTTATCATTATAGGGTGGTTGTGTACACACACTGCCAACACACACTTCAGTTCAAACAACTTGTAAAATTGCATGTAGCATTTTATGACCCCTTTAACTCTGCTGAGGGCGGTCCCTACTCCACATGCTACATAGGGTTAGGGTCAGGGTTAGTTCGCTGTCCCCATTTATGCAATAATTTAACATACCTTTCCACTCCATTACAAAAGCATCACTATTTTCAGAAGCAGTGATTGGATCCTGGAACAGAACATCCTTCCGGAGCTCTGAGGCACAGTTGTCTGTCTTTTTCACACATATATACATAGGGTCACGTCAATTTAAAAAAAAAAAATAAATAGGGTCACTCTTAAAGTTTGAAAACCTCTGGTAGGACCAGGCTGTTGTAGCTTAACTGATCATCGATCACAACTCCTAGGTTCCTGGCTATCCTAGAAGGCTATGGTTGACGGACCCAGAGAAAAAAATGAACAAGTTCAGTCAAAGCTTAACATCAGCTGCAGAAATCAGTTCTAAAACGTGATATGCAGATTTCAATATTTAATGCAAACAGGCTGCATGTCAAAATAATAATAAAATAAAAGCTCAACTGAGATGGACAAGAAACCCAAAATGCTCAGATACTTTGACAATTATTTATATGACAGAGTTTCTGAGATCCTACTTGTTTGTTCCTCCAGGAGCAGAAATGATGGGCTCAGTCTTATTGATGGGAGTTTTCTGAAGTCCGGGTAAAAGAGATTCAGAGCTCAGTCTAAAATCTCAATCATGAACTGGTTTCTTCACTAAGCAGCAGATTCTCTGTGGTTTTTCCATGCAGACCGGAGACTCACCTGAATGACAGTCACAGTCAACTCCTCCAGATCTTCTTATATAAGGAGTGATTGTCAGACTGGATCAGCTGTGCCTCATAAACCAATCACATTACAGCCTCGACTCACCGAACCACTTCAAAACACCATTTCATCACTCTAAGCTCCAAAAATAGATCAATCCAAAATCCATGATTAAAGTGGAAATGAAACGTGCCTGTTTTTTGGCACTGGTAATGTCCAGATATATTAGAAAATGAGCTTTGCCTAGTGATGGGAGAAACAAATCTTTTTGAAACTTTGAATCAATTGAACCATTTGCTTTACAAATGATTCAGTGAATCAGTTCAACTTTCAACTTTATTTATATAGCACATTTAAAAAACAACCATGGTTGGCCAAAGTGCTTCACAATGTCCGGAAAAGCTCACACACAAACAAAATGAATACAGTAAGAACGTCACAATGTCTCAACTCAACTCAAAATAAAAGCCAAGGAATACAGGTGTGTCTTAAGAAATGACTTAAATTCCAACACTCTTATGTGTACAGGTAAACTGTTCCACAAATTAGGTGCCACCACTGAAAAAGCTTGGTCACCTTTATTTTTTAATCTGGCTCTCTGAACATCCAAGAGTACCTGATTGGACGACCTCAGTGCTTTAACGGGAGTGTGTACATGTAAAAGCTCTGATAAATAGGCAGGCACCAACCCATTTAAAATCTTGAAAACAAACAATAAAATCTTGAACTCGATCTTGAAGCGGACCGGAAGCCAGTGTAGTGAAGCTAAGACTGGGGTAATGTGCTCATACTTTTTTGTCCCAGTTAATAGCCGAGCTGCTGCATTCTGGACTAACTGTAAGCGTTGAAGAGATGACTGATCCAAACCAACATATAAAGTGTTACAGTAGTCTAGTCTTGACGATATAAAAGCATGAATTACACTTTCAAACTCCTTACGCGGCAGGTAGGGCTTGACTTTAGCCAACAGTCTCAGTTGAAAAAAAAACAAACTGGCTTTTACAACAGAAAATCTATTTATCAAATTTAAAAGCGCTGTCAAAAATCACAACGAGATTCCTGGTAAATGGACGAACATACAATCCTAAATTACCAAGTGCATCTACACGAGCACTTAGATCCCCAGGACGACCAAACACAACAATCTCAGTCTTATTTTCATTAAGACAAAGAAAGTTCTGATCCAGACATGTTTTAAAATCTCTCAGGCAATTAAATAATGACAGAAATGAAGCTTTGTCATTTGTTTTGACAGGCAAATAAATTTGTACATCATCCGCATGTGTTCCTGTGGGTCAGTGGTAGAGCATTACGTTAGCAGCGCAAAAGGTCGTGGGTTCAATTCCCAGAGAACACACATACTGATAAAAAAAAAAAAAGTATAGCCTGAATGCACTGTAAGTCGCTTTGGATAAAAGCATCTGCTAAATACATAAATGTAAATAACAAATGGAAGGAGATATTGTGTTTTCTAAAAATATACCCCAAAGGCAGCATATACAAAGAAAACAGCATAGGGCCCAATATGGACCCTTGGGGGACGCCACAAGAAAGTGTTGCAGGAGATGAAGAAAATTCACCTAGGTGAACAGAAAAACTTCTGTCTGTTAAATACGATTGAAACCATTTAAGGGCTAAGCCCTTAATACCGACACACTGTTCAAGTCTAGACAAGAGAATCGAGTGGCTGACCGTATCAAAGGCCGCAGTCAAATCCAAAAGGACTAAAACAGCAGAATTACCAGAGTCCACAGCTAAAAGAAGCTCATTAGAAACTCTTAAAAGAGCAGTTTCTGTACTGTGACGGGGCTTAAACCAGACTGAAATTTTTCAAAAATACTAAATTCGTCTAGAAATGATTTAAGTTGATATTAAAACAACTCTCTCCAAGATTTTCGATAAAAAGGGAGTTTAAATATAGGTCTAAAACTGAAGAATCCAAATTATTCTTTTTTAGAAGCGGTTGCACAATGGCATGTTTAAAAACAGCTGGTACACACCCTGAGCTGAGAAATGTATTAACCAAAGATACAACAGTGTCAAAAATATCTTTAACTAAGCGTGCAGGAATACTATCAAGGGGGCAGTTGTAGTAGACGTAGCTGTTTAACTATGTCAGAAAGATGAGAAAATGTAACCGGCTCAAACTGCTGGAAGACAGCTGGGCAGAAAGAGAAAATAGGAGGGTCAGGTGATTACCGTGATGGGTGGAAACTAAGACCAGTAATCTTGTCCACAAAATATTTCAGAAAGTTTTCACATAAAATTAAAGATGGTACAATACAATCTGAATCACGTGGGTTAACACAAGAGAATTAAAACATTAAAAAATAATCTGGGGCCCTGTCTGTTACTGGCTACAATGTCTGAATTTTTTTTTTATTTAGCAGATTTTACAGCTCTCTGGTATTTACATCATTTCAAACGAGATTTTTAGTTTATCCTTTTCCACTTTCTCTCAGCTACTCTGCAGGCACGTCTGAGAGAGCGGGTAGTGTCATTCAACCAGGGTTCAGACAAAACTTTAGGATGTTTTTTCTAGGGCCCTATGATTTCCGTGATGCAGAAAACGCAGACGGAATCCAGTCATAAAAACAGAATTTACAGTTTAATGTTACGGAGTTTGTCAAAGTTTGGATGAATTAATCAAAAGTAAGTCATTACACTTAAATCAAATGGTGATATGGACTAGTATCTGATGTAAATCTGATCCTGCATGTGTCTCTGTGTGAATGGAGCAGGGTTTTGTTTACTACATACACAGAGCGCATGATTTCAGCGTCTGACGTCTCAATGAAGACATAAATACATCAACAATATCTCCAAAACTGATCAAAACCAGCATTTTACCATTTCATTTGAGTAAAACTAGTCATATCATATACACACAGAACTTTACTCGGCAACCCGTCAAAATAAAAGTCCTGTTTAACTTGAAGACATTGTGTCAGAAATAGCTATATTACTATTATTTAGTTAGAATGTACATAATACTACTACTACTTGACAAATAATACAACTTTATTTTTTTAAGAAATAATCACAAAATATTTTAATTTTAATAGTAAAATCCCTTTTTTTGCCAAAAATTCAAATGTTTAATTTTCATTAATTAAAAAATAAAATTAAATCAATGTTTTATGGCTTCATCTGATAACCAGTAAAATTTAAAAACACAGAATTTCTGAGGGGGGGGGGGGGGGGCGCATTTCATAAGGCTATTGTAAGAAAAAAAAAATGTTTGTATGCATTCAAATAATTAGACGTGCTAAAACACAGAATTTGGTAACAATAAAACATAAGGTGAGAAGAAATAAAACATTTCATACGAGCCCTAAAACATGTCATTTTTGTTACACTTTTAATAAATTAATGTTAAATTGTATAAGTTTCATGATTTTAATTAATTAGACATGCTTTTTGATTAATGCAATTTAATTCGACCATTAAAAAGGAGTCCAGAAAAATTTAAAAAACGGAAAAAAAACAGAATCCAGAAAAATTAAAACTGATGAAATCCGTTTTATTTTTTCCCAAATTCAGAGTCCAATATCTCAGTGCAAATACAGTCAAATAAGACATTGAATTCTTCCACACTGAGATCACAGTCATCAAGATTGTACAACAATGAGTCTTTAAAAGCACTAGAAAACTGTGAGGCAGTTAAAGGATTAACTGCGAGCAGAAGCGCAGGTGGAAATCTCCAAATTGGGAACAACCGCAGTAAATAAGACAGGCAGGTGATCTGAAATACCTGTCACATATTTCACTGATAGCAATACATAAACCATATGACAACACAAGGTCCAAAGTATGTCCTTTTTCATGAGTCGGACCAGTGACAGACTGCGTGAGATTAAACGAGTCAATTAGACTGAGAAACTCTTTAACCAAAGGTTTGGATTCACAGCACACATGTATGTTAAAATCACCAATAATTAAAAAGCGATCATATTTCAATGCAATCCCCGCCAATAAGTCTGCAAAGTCCTGAATAAAGTTCTTATTATACTTTGGAGGTCAGTCGCAGGACAACAGGACACAGTCGCAGGACAATTCGTCTCAAAAAGCTGCAATTCAAAACTGCTGTAGATGTCCACCGCGATCTCCTGGCAGTGAAAAACTGATTTAACCCTTGTGCAAGCTTTTGGACATTTTTGTCCATTTTAGTTTTTTTTTTTTATATATAATTTTGCCTGTGTTAATGCTAACTGATTAAATTTAGGCTCAGGTGTGTATTTTTATTGGAATTTTAATATTCCACCCTCATTTCCTTTAATAAATCTATTTTACACTAGGTACAAAAAAGTGAAACACTCAGCAACTTTAGGACAACAATGTCTCTATTGAAACACATTAAAACTGCTATTTTTAACCGCAGTGCCGTTTAACTGTAAAATGATGCAATTTATGTTAATAGGCTTTCATTCTGTTGGCAAGGCTTCAATTTTTTTTTTAAAATTTTTTACCAGATGTTGCCATTTTTTCAGGTTTGGTCTATAAAGCAAATACTCGCTTTATTCCTGTTTTCTGCTTCTGCATATTATAGAGCCAATTGGATAAATAATGCAGCTATAATTGTGTGTGCTTGTAATATATGAGAGAGATAAACCCTACTGTAAATCATAAATCAAGCACTGTGTGCTCCAGCAGAGTTTTGCTGGCATCTAATGGAGAAAGTGTGGTACTGCGCCCAAACAATATCTTACTGAAAGCTCATTTTTTTGAGATATCAACCTCAAATTTGGAACAACTTGTTTAGATTTATGGCTTTGATTTTCTAGCAGGTTTAGAGTTCAACATGTTTCATATATAAAATATTCATAAAATAAAATAGTTCATAAATCATTTTCATAAACTTAAACCTGTATAACTTTTTTTTTTGGTTTCACTTTTTAAACTTTTTTTACTTCAACAATAATCTGTCATGGGTCTTCTTTAAAATGAGACCAAACTTAAATCTGTGCTCCCAAGCTTCCAATTCTATGACCGTTTTCTTTACATGGACATTTTTGTCCACTATGGACCTAAGTGTAACTTTTTTTTACTGATGCACAAGAGTTAAACACAGAAGCCAGACCACCACTTTTGCCGGTGATCCGAGGGGAGCTTAGAAAGTCACAGCGGGGGAGAAAGAAGTTCAGAGAAAGAAATTAACTCACCAGCTTGAAGCCAGGTCTCTGTCAAAAACATAAAATCCAGCTCACGTGAAGTGAAAAAGTCATTCAGCAAATGCTAGCGATCTGGCATTAATCAGAGCCAAACAAAGAGTGTGATCCTCACTGAGCAGCAGCGCCGCACGGTTCAGCTGGTGAAGGTTCGAAGAATCCACACCACCTCTGCGGAGTCGGACCCGAACCACAGTCGACAGGTCGGTCTCTGAAATCATCGTCGAGCTGGGGAAGATAGGACGGGAATCACAGAATGATGTAAATGTGTAACATCATTACAACATTTACAACTATTAAATGCAATTATCAGTACAATCATTAATACAAATCATCTAAAGCCACTGTAATTAACATAGCAATCTAACTCATAAATTAGCATAAAGAGAATGAGCTGAAACTGTATATTACATTAGCTATATTTAATTTGTTTTATCTCCGTTGCTGCATATATTATAGCATTTACAGTAGCAGGACTGATTTCTTTAAAATGCTTGTTACCAGAATAACTTTATTTCTGTCTCACAGCTTGTTTTGTTAATGGTCATATCTCTCTGTATTCACCATGATTGTCTTCTTTGATCATTTAGGACGATGCTTTGAAGGCACACAATGATCAAATGAATAAGTTGCCATTTTTGGAACCGAAAGCGGAGTTTGTCCACAAACACATCCAGCGGTGTCACATTAACTGCTGCTTGGAGGAAAAAAACCCAGATTTCTAAGATTGAATGTCCAAAATGTCAACAACCTGAAATTCCTCCACAAACTGAGGTCATTTAATATTACAGTGATTGTCTGTAACGGAAGCAGTGCTCGACCGGTATGGTTTTTTGCTTGCATATTTGCTGAATGTTGATGATAAATGTATTATAGTGTTCTCCTTTGTATGATTACTCAGGACAGTTTAATGAGGAGAGAATGGGAGCTTAGTGTTCAGTGAATGATTGTTATAAGCTAAACAACTGTAAAAACAATAAAGAGAATGGTATATTTAATCAACATAATGAAAAATGACAAACATGTCAACCAAACAGAACCAAGAATAATGAACATGCAAAAAAAAAAAAAAAAAAAAAAAAAAACTAATGCTTAAATGAAATTAAATGCATGGCAATTTCCCAATCCCATGTGATTTCCCAATTCGTGTAAAACAAAATGTTCTGAATTAATTACCCAGGTTTATGATCATGTGCTTGCTGATCATGACCCACAATATCAGTAAAGTTACAGTCTCACCTGTATAAATATTAAACTCATAGGTGTGGTTTTCTATAAAGGTTAGCTGACTCCTAACTAATGTCAAATCTCTTAATTAAAGAGCGAGGGAAATTAAAGACGCAAGCAATTAACTTACTTCGATTAAGGCTCTGATTGTTTAATTCAGTTATACCTCATACTATCTACATACAGAATTTAATAAAAAAAATCTTAATAGAGAATTTCATGAAGAATAAAGTCTTGTCAATTTTAATGGCCACCTAAAAAAAATGAAAATATTTGTAAACTCTTCCCTTTTTGTTTGTGTTCATGATCTACTACCTTTACGTTTTTAAACACGTGTTGATCAAAACTGTTAACACTGATGTTTATGTCACGGTTCACAAAAGGAAAAAAAGAGGCCAAAAAGGTTGATTATGCAAAGACACTTTTTGGACATCTGATTCTTTAATTGTAAATGCAAAATAAGGCCAATAAAAGATCCATTTCCAAAAGCATAAACCGTAAATAACATATGAAAAGTTGTAATTGCTGCACACAAATTATTAAAAAACATTTTATTTATCATATGTTCTCATTTAACGTTTTATTTTTGTAATGTGTTTTGTAAAGTCATGATTTTGTCATACCGTTTTGGTCCGTTTGCATTTTACATTTTTCATAGTGTGGTCAATTTTTGGTCAATTGTCAAACATCATAACTATTAATTATATCGCATGGTTTTATAAATACAGAGGTCCACAGCTGCTTCATGAGCGCTGGGTTAAAAACCACAAATACAGATTATGGTTAAATCAAGGACCAAATCCTCCAGAAGCCTTCTGTAAAGTCTGCAAAAACTACATGCAGCTTTTTTAACTCATGTAAAACTGTAGGGATTTTACAGTTAGACCAATTAAATCTTCAACACATTATTTCCCTGTTTAATACTGTAAAGCTGCTTTGACACAATCTGCATTGTAAAAAGCACTATATAATGGTGACTTGACTTGACAAGAGTATTAATCTACAACAATAAATACTTTTCAGCTACTAAACAGTTATTATACATTTGAAATGGATGCAGTTGCCACACAACTAATGTCTGTATTGTCAAAAATGCATAGTAGTTAAAGGGATTTCAGATTAATGGATTTTTTAAATACAAAAACATTAAATTCAGGTTAATACAATGAAAGGGACTACATAGTATCTATACAAATATAAAAATAATACAAATTGACAAAAATATTACTTTTACCTCTGCTGCAAACACGTGTTGGTGTGCTGAAGTATTCACTCTTCCCCCGAGGTTCCTCAGTAGTCAGCAGATGGTGGTATAGCGTCTCTTGAATTCATCAACCACACCTTTATCTCTCTCTCAGCTTCAGAATCAGACTTGGCTGAAAGGAGCATTTTCAATCAGCCTCTGAAAAGCAAATCGGTCTATATCAGAGATCCTCAAATCTGGCTCTTGAGATCGGAGTTTAGCTCTGACTTTGCTCAAACTCACCCACCTGTGATTTTCTAATGATCCTGAAGACACTGATTAGCACGCTCAGGTGTGTTTGATTAGGGTTAGAGCTAAACTCTGTTGTTTCATATAGTCCAGGGATCCACAGATTCTGAAAAGGTTTCTTTTGGTTTGAGCAGTTCCAGTTCAGTTGAGTGGCTAAAGAATGGCCAGTCAATTATTATTATTAAAATGTATTTTGAAAGGGACCATAAACAATTTTAACAAACGTTTCCATTTCATGCATTGTACCGAATTTAGCCAATGGCTAGTTTTCATCCACGGTCCCTTGGCAGGTAATCAGAAACACAGATAAACATAAAAACAACAAACACGTACAATACAATAATACTTATACACATCGTATCAGAGCCAAAAAAAATAACGTAAAAATAACATCAGATTAAACCATAACCATGTCAGCGTTTAGAGTTGAGTTGATTTGAAATAAGATTTAAAATTGTATAAACCATACATAAATTTGAGAAAAGTCTAAAATTTCAAAGCTCAGAGCATTGTATTTCTCCAAAAGCCTACAGTGGTGATATTGTGGTCCAGAGTTTTTAAAGTCTGTTTGTAAAGAGATTTTAAAGGTTTAATAACAGCTTGACCACAACATTTCAGACAATATGACAGATGAGAAAAGATGTTAGCATTCATAAAAGTCTTAGTAGGTAGACATTGTCTAATTTGTCTGAAGTTTATCAAGTTATATTTTATAGTCCTCACCAGTTTCTTTACATGTAACTAAGATTTGAATCCGGCATTAAACCAATATAATTAAACTCAATTTCGAACTTCTCACCATTTATAAAATATCTGCATTGGAAGAACATGCCTTCATTTTAGAAATAAACATCCCTTTTGTTTTACCAGTGCTCAAGGTGAGACACGATTGCTTTAATCACTGTGTAATCAATGTTGTTAGTATTCTCAATGTTGTCTACACAAAACCTGCAAGGGCCCAAAGGTACAAAAGTTGCTGGGTCCACGCCGGGCCATCATGGGGTTAATGTGGACAGCTCACAGAGTGCCTGCGGAGAGCTCAAAGCTGTGGGACTGATTAGGTTTGGTGTGGACTGGCCCCAAAAAGCCAGCATGGACCCCGCAGGAGCATGTTTGCAGGGCAGTAAAGACTTGACTCTCACAATGTGAATTACACCTGAGATCATGCGAAGTTAGTATCAGTGTATCTCTGAAATCAGAGCACAGTTAAATCGTTTACTTAAATTGGAGCAAGACACATGCATAAAAGAGCAAATCTAATAATGAACTCAGGCCCAGTGCATTATGGGTGTTTTTCTAGCACAGCCGTTTTTCTGTTTTCCCCAGTCGTGAAGCTTCTTGTGCCTCCAGACAACATGCCTTATTTTAGGGTTTTTAACTCTTGTGCATCAATTTAAAAAAGATACACATAGGTCCATAGTGGACAAAAATGTCTGTGTCAAAAAACTGTAGCTTGGGAGCACAGATTTAAGTTTGGTCTCATTTTAAAGAAGACCCATGACAGATTATTGTTGAAGTAAAAAAAGTTTAAAAAGTGAAACCAAAAAAAAATGTTATACAGGTTTAAGTTTATGAAAATGATTTATGAACAATATTTGATATAAAATATATATTTTATGAAACATGTTGAACTCTAAACCTGCTAGAAAATCAAAGCCATAAATCTAAATGAGTTATGTTTCAAATTTGAGGTTGATATCTCAAAAAATGAGCTTTCAGTAAGATATTGTTTGGATGCAGTACCACATTTTCTCCATTAGATGCAGCAAAACTCTGCTGGAGCTCACAGTGCTTGATTTATGATTTACAGTAGAGTTCATCTCTCTCAGATATTACACACACACACACACACACACACACACACACACACACTCACACAAACCACACTCTGACATCCACACCAACACACACAGACACACAATTATAGCTGCATTATTTATACAATTGGCTCTATAATATCCAGAAGCAGAAAACAGGAATAAAGTGAGTATTTGCTTTATAGACCAAACCTGAAAAAAATGGCATCATCTGGTAAACAATAGTAAAAAATATAATTTTGAAGCCTTGCCAACAGAATGAAAGCCTATTAACAAAAATTGCATCATTATACAGTTAAACGGCACTGCGATTAAAAATAGCAGTTTTAATGTGTTTCAATAGAGACATTTTTGTCCAAAAGGTGCTGAGTGTTTCACTGTTTTGTATCTAGTGTAAAATAGATTTATTAAAGGAAATGAGGGTGAAATATTAAAATTATACAATAAAAATACACACCTGAGCCAAAATGTATGCAGTTAGCATAAACACAGGCAAAATTATCAAAAAAAACTAAACTAAAATGTCCAAAGGGTTGGAATCGCATGAGTATATACACTAATACAAATATATGATATTTGCAAGAAAAAGAGTTAGAATTATTTAAATCCATTTGCAGTTTTTGCTATGCATTTGTAATTCAGATAAGATATCTGCACAAATTATGATTTTTCTGTTGAGAGGAATTGCTTTCTCAGCTTTCATAAGCAGCAGTGAGGAAGGAGATTTTACAAGCATGTGCATATTAGCATAAGGTTATGATGATTTGTAATTTTTGACACACTGTTGTAATGTTTTGATATGATAACTGATATGATGCTTTGGTTATATTTGCAATCCACGATGGTACAATGAGCAACAGCTAGATATGAAATTATACTTTTTATTATATATGAGATATGCAATACATTAAAAACTAGATAAGACTATGTTCAAGTGTGTGGTTAAAGATATTGATGTTAACAATAAAAATATTTATTTTTTAGGCATGAAAGTGTCAAATGTTTAAATTTGTCCATTGTGTTACAATGTTGCCTTGAGGCAAAAAACGTAAAAAAAAAAAAACATGCTAATCATGCTAACGGCATGCTAGTCAATTGCTAGTCTTGCTAGCAACATGCTAGTAACATGCTAATCATGCTAGAAACATGATAGCGACATGCTAGTCACTTGCTAGTCATGGTAGCAACATGCTAGTCACTTGCTAATCATGCTAGCAACATGCTAGTCACTTGCTAGTCATGCTAGCAACATGCTATTCACTTGCTAATCATGCTACCAACGTGCTAGAAGCATGTTAATCATGCTAGCGACATGCTAGTCTCCTTTTGCTAATTATGCTAGAAACATGATAGCGACATGCTAGTCACTTGCTAATTATGTTAGAAACATGCTAGCGACATGCTAGTCACTTGCTAATTACGCTAGAAACATGATAGCGACATGCTAGTCACTTGCTAATCATGCTAGAAACATGCTAGCGACATGCTAGTCACTTGCTAATCATGCTAGAAACATGCTAATCATGCTAACGGCACGATAGTCATTTGCTAGTCTTGCTAGCAACATGCTAGTAACATGCTAATCATGTTAGAAACATGTTAACAACATGCTAATAATGCTAGAAACATGATAGCAACATGCTAATCACTTGCTAGTCATGCTAGCAGCATGCTAGTAACATGCTAATCATGCTAGAAACATGATAGTGACATGCTAATCACTTGCTAATCATGCTAGCAACATGCTAGTAACATGCTAATCATGTCAGCATATATGATAGTGACAGGCTAATTATGCTAAAAACATGTTATCAACATCTAATCTATCTAAATTTTCAAACTTCAGGCTTTTACAACTGCTTTAAACTTTCAGGCTAGGCTTCCTCCTAAAGTCTGTCTTGACGAAGGTTTTTTTATCTAGTTGATATTGGTATAGTGTCCAATTCTAAGCAGGAAAAACATCACAAATAGTTTTTTCCTCGATGAATATCATATTGCGTACCATAGAGGGTTAAAAACACCCGTGTTTCTACAGCGGTGAATTACACCTTTAATCCTGCGATCAGAAACAGAGCGGTTTAATCATTTTGTCCTTGTTATACAAACTCGAGTCATTCAGCCAAAACTGTACCGATTCCTTTATACAGTAATACATCAAACACATATAATCATATCGTTCTAACCACCTCCACATGAGCGTGGATCAACGCTAGCGTAGCGTAGCCGTTTAAATCAAATGAAACTCGCTCCTGTGCCTAATGTTCTTCACTACAGTCATCTTCACTTAGAAGTGCACACTTTATCAGGTTTTGAGGGGGAAGAATACTGTATGTTGAACCAAAACAACTCTCCAAAAACATGAGCACATCTGGACGAAACTTTTTAATCGTGTTTTAGCGATTTAATCTTCAAACAACTTAAATTACACACACACTGAACATAAGGCAACATAAATAAATACATGTCAATACAATCAAAATGGATAAAGCTCAACATTCAACAGTACATTCAATATTATACAAACATCATAATAGGAAGAAATATAAATCAGTCAACAGATCGAACTAACGCTCAAGGAACGAATCAGTCCGAACGCTTTGATTGTACGAGATACAGACCAATCAGAGAGAACTACAAAACACACAGTGCTGCTTTGTAAAACTGGATAAATGTATTCAGGAAAGTTTGTGCTGCTGGTGTTTGTGCTGGTTCAGGCAGGAGAGAGTTTGATCTAAAGACTGTGAGATGGAGAGAGTGAAGAAGAGACGGTGAGGAGGAGGAGAAACAGCAGCAGAGGAAGAGAAGGGGAGGGTCTTCCAGCATCTGATCGCACTCGTCCATTCAGCCTGTTCCTCTTACTGGTGGGTGTGTCTCGGGGGCGGGGCCTGTCTCGGGGGCGGGGCCTGTCGTCAACTGGGAGAGCCGGCCAATCATCACTGAACCGCTCGCCTGCTTCAGCTCCGACTCCAGAGCCACTGCCGCCCTCCATATCACCTACACACACACACGCACACACACAGAGACATACACACACACACACACACACACACACACACACAAACAAACACACACACACACACACACACACAGAGACATACACACACACACAAACACACACAGAGACAAACACACACACACACACACACACACACAGAGAGAGACAAACACACACACACACACACACACACACACACACACAGAGAGAGACAAACACACACACACACACACAGAGACAAACACACACACACAAACACACACAGAGACAAACACACACACACAGAGACATACACACACAAACACACACACACACACACACACACACACACACAGAGAGACAAACACACACACACACACACACACAGAGAGACAAACACACACACGCACACAAACACACACACGCACACAGAGAGACAAAAAAGCACAAAAGCAGTCATAAGTAACACAGGTATATTTGTAGCAATAGACAACAATACATTGTATGGCTCAAAATTATAAATGTTTCTTTTATGCCAAAAATCATTAGGATATTAAGATCATGTTCCATGAAGATATTTAGTAAATTTCCTACCGTAAATATATAAAAACTTAATTATTGATTAGTAATATGCATTGCTAAGAACTTAATTTGAACAACTTTAAAGGTGATTTTCTCAATATTTTGATTTTTATACACCCTCGGATTCCAGATTTTCAAATATTGTTCTATCATAACAAACCATACATCAATGGAAAGCTATTTATTCAGCTTTCATATGATAATTGACTGGTTTTGTGCTGTATGAGCAAGAGTCTAAACTGCATGTGCACACTTCATCTGATTGATAACTTTCTCTTAACATGTTTTGTTTGTGAGCAAGACACTCACCGTCGATGAGATCTGCGTCTCGTCCGTTCTGAGCGTGTCTCAGTCTGTTCACAGCCACTCGCAGCTCCATGATTAGCTGCCGTGTTTTGACGTCTGGCCGGGCGACGTCCACCTCCATCTCTGGATTATTAATCTGATTCACCAAACCATCAGCGGTAACGGACGGCAGGTATCTGACAAACACAGACACACACTTAAACCTGCCTCGTCACACACGCTTCATCAGGAGCGTCACACACCTGCCGCGCGTCTGTCCGTTCCAGCAGCGGTCCTCGTTGGTCACGTCAGCCGCTTTGTGTTCATCATTACAGACGGTGTGAGGCAGACCTACCCAGAATCCCCTCATGGGCCGCAGACGCTCCTGGAGCTCCTCCACCTGACCACAGACATCCAGCAGTTAACACCGACAGCCAGAGACACACATATTACACATATTCATCAAAAACTGGCCATTACATGAAAAAAAGCACCTTCTGTTGTGATTATAATAAACCAGCATCATAAGTGCCTTCCACATTAATTTTCCACATTTCCAGCGATATCGTTATAGACTTGATCGCACAGATACTATTAGAACTGAACTGAGCTGGACGAAAACTGAGTGTTTAATCTTGTCATTTTACATTATTGACACTATTTTGATATCGTGAAGCTGCTTTGACACAATCTGTATTGTTAAAAGCGCTATATAACGTTGACTTGACTGTCAGTTTGAGATTTTGGGCTTTTTGGTTTTTCATAAAGTGTTTTTTCAGACTAGTGGAAAGAAAACATCCGAAAGACACTGTTAAGTGTTTCTTTTATAGCACTTTATCTATTTGTGTCAATAGATTTCAATTACAATACATATTTTTAAAGGCCGTTTTCTCAAAATTAGTTTTTTCTCCTACACTGAGCCATAAATCTCCACCAAACATTACATTTTTATTTCTATAGTCTATATCCTGGAGTTTTTTACAGAGGGATTTATTCATATATAATTTGCTTGATTATATACAGCATTTTATTCCCCCAAAATTGTGAAAATATATTGTTTTCTGTATTTTCTGAATCATGGAGTGACAAAATGAGATTCCTCTGTAAAAACTTTTGACTCTATTATGTCCAAAAAAAATTAAACAAGAATTTTGAAACTGACTTCATCCAGTGTTTAGATTTTTGTTCTAGAAATGTATGCAAATTAGTGCATAAATGCCTCATTTGCATATTTATACCTAACATTTTAGAAAACTTGTAATACAAAAAATGTGTGCAATTATCACTATAATTCACCTGCAGCATCTCGCCTTAAGATAAACTTAAGATCATCTCAACTGTGCTATTTTGGGACACCATGAATATGAACTAAAATGTGCTTTTAACATACTATCTTTGCATTTAGTTACCACTTGAACCCATCTTTCATACACTAGTACACTCAAGTGTACTAAATACATTTTTTACATAGTATATTAAAAGCACATTTTAGTTCATATTCATGGTGTCCCAAAATAGCACTGTTGAGTACACTTAGATGATCTTAAGTTTAACTTTTAGTATATTAAGTACAAAATTAGTGCGCGAAAATAGAGCACTTTAAGTACATTATGGAAGTGTACTTTTTTAACCTTGGTACATATATGCTAAATTAATGCTAGAAACACTGGTGTTACTTTTTCTGAATATTTTAAGTTTTTCTGAATGTTTTAAGTTTTTCTGAATGTTTTAAGTTTTTCTGAATATTTTAAGTTTTTCTGAATATTTTATGTTTTTCTGAATATTTTAAGTTTTTCTGAATATTTTAAGGCAATGTGGAAAGAAATTTGCTTTAATGAAGCATTTGCTGTTTTTGTACATTTATTTGACCGCACCACTTTTTCCTCCAATGACTCTTTCAGTTAATTAAAGGACGATCTCTCAAGCCAGACCAAATTAAACTTTTTCTCTGTTAAGATATGGTCTGATGTCTGGAATTCAGGTAAGATCTAATCAAACTGTCTAATAATAAGAACAACAACAAACCTTCAGCAGACGACTCTTCGCACAGATGCCTGGATAATTACGAGAGTTCATTTAACACATACACTATATTGCCAAAAGTATTGGCACCCCCTTCTTTAGAACAGAAAAATGCACTTCCAAATCTGTGACAACAACGATGGGAACATAATTCATGTATTTAAAAATTGTATTTCCGTCTCTGTAGGAACAGTTTTGGAAGTGTCTAAAATGACTGAACCCATATGTACAAGTCATTGGTGTTTGGTGATGAGTTTTTGTCTCAAGGTCTGCATTTACAGTCACACCAGAGGTGTTAAACTGGGATTAGGACTTGGTTTTATGCAGACCAGTCAAGTTCTTCCACACTGACTCAATCAATCATTTTCTTTTTGAACCTTGTCTTATACACAGAGACATTGTCATGTTAGAATAGAAAAGAGTCCAAACTGTTGCTATAATATTAGAAGCACACAATTTCCTAGAATATCATTATATGCTTTAACATTAAGATTTGTACTCATAGAAATTACTAAAGTAGTCAAACGTGTTCATTAGAAGGGGGTGCCAATACTTTTGGCAATATAGTGTATTTGAGAAGTTTATGAGCAATTGTTTTGATTTGTAATCTCTAGAAGATTTTGACAACCTTCTGTTTTTAACCTTCATGTATTAGTATAGTGTTTTGAAATGTTTGACCCCTCACATCTCAGGCTTAGATGGCCATATAGTCATGATGATTTGTATTCAGTGCCTTGCAGATGTGTTTGGTTTGAGGTGCATCTCACCAGTCGGTCCAGGTTTGTTCCCGAGGCGGTGGTGGGTTTCTCCTCGGCGCTGTAGGTCCTGAAGGTTCTCTTGCCGTCTCTCTCTCTGGGTGAGCGTTTGTTTCTGGCCGGAGTTGGCCGAGGGATCCCACAGCCCTGAAAGACCTGAAACCAACACAAACGTCACATATCTCATGGAAAGATAAATACATGTACTGTAGGAATGTTTTAACACACATAGTCCAGCTGCATTCAACATCAGTGCAACTCTGTTCTCAAGCTGGGCATGCTTTCCCTTACCAAAAATTCTTTATTTTATTAAATATACTTAAGTAAAGTTCAATTATATTTTTAAGTTTACTTTATGTAGTTAGTATACAAATATCAAGTATACTTGTAAGTGTACTATTTCAATACTCCTTGGGACTAAATTGACCCACTTTCTAGTATATAAAAGTATACTTTTAAGTATACCAGTAGTAAACTTTAAGTACACAACTAGTTTACATCAGTTTTTAGCTTGTACTGCAATTATACTAAAAGTGAACTTATAGGTAGTTTACTAATTAAATACTTGTAGTAGCATTTTTAGTACACTTTGAAGTATAGTCTACTAGTTTAGTAGTTTTATACTGCAAGTATACTCTTTAAGTGAACTTCACATCATACTTAATTATACTACTATGTCTCTATTTAGGTATTAATTTGTTTATATTTTGTTATATGAATATCTGAACATACAAAACATCAAAAGAAAGAACAGAGTATCTGCTTGTAAACAAACACATTTTATTCTAGCTTCATGTATTATTTTTTAAACACTTGAATGTGGGTAAGTTTCATAAGAAATAAAGAAATAAACAACATTTTGAACAAAAAGCTGATATGAATATGATTCAGAATGATAATCAAAACGTAGATGGAGTCGATCAACACCCCAAAGCTTGACAGTCATTATTATCTCTTCATTGGTGATATTTTATTCATAACGTTACACAGTTATGATGCTGTTTTATGTCTGATGATGGTGTTTGATTACATGTGAAGCATCTGTTGTTTCGGTTTCTTCTTCACTTGTGTTTTGTGGTAATTCTGTACAGTAGATGTGTTCTAGCGCCCCCTACCGTATAACAATGATAACACAGAGCACAAGTATAGCTCAAATATATCTAGACTTTTTCTAAGTATAACTCAAATATACTTAAATTACATTTTAAGTGTATTTCTGAGAAGTACATAAAGCCCTTTTCTGAGAAGTACATATAAAGTAAACTAAAAGTATACTTTCCTATTTTTTAGTTTAAAAGAAGTATACTTGAATACACTTCTTTTTCGTAAGGGTTAGCAAACAGGGCTGCAAATAATGACTTCTGTCGATCATTTCTTCAAATACTTAAATAAAAACAAATTTGACAGTCACTTTGTCATGTTCGGTGTAGACACACTGTTACTGTTAAATACAGTTATACTGTATGTTGTTATCCCTTACAGATATTAGCAATGTTGGGTTTATTAATTTCACTTTTGGTGTGAAAGGTTCTTTACAGTTGCCAAAAATATAACTTTTTGTTATTAAATATAAATAAGCAAGCCGAGCTCAGTTAAGAAGTAACACAAAAGTAGCGTAATGCATTACTTTCCTAACTAAGTAATGCAATTAGTTACTTTTTTATGGAGTAGCACAATATTGTAAGCAAAGGTGGGTAGAGTACCCAAAACCTCTACTCAAGTAAAAGTAAAAGTACTTGTAGAAATATTTACTCAAGTAAAAGTAAAAGTAATAGTCTGAATAGTTACTTGAGTACGAGTAAAAAAGTATCGGATAAAAAAAAACTACTCAAGTAGCTAGTTACTAGTTACTTTGGATCATATACTGAATATAGTCTATTTTTATTTAGATATATAGATGAAATTTATACACACACACACACACATACATACACACACACACACATATATACATATATATACACAGACACACACTGCCCTTTCAAAATATTTTTTAATGTAATTTATTTCAGTGATGCAAATCATAATTTTTATCAGCCTTTTCGCCAGTCTTCAGTGTCACATAATCCTTCAGAAATCATTCCAATATGTTTATTTATTATCAATGCTGCTCTTTTTAGCTTTCTATTCATCTAATCCTGAACAAAATGTCACAGGTTCCAAAAAATATTAAGCAGAAAAACTGTTCCCTGTTGAAAAAAACAGCATATGCTGGTTAGGTATGTTTTGAAGCTGGGATGCTGGTTTGAGCTGGTTTAAGATGGTGCTTACCTGGTTTAAACTGGTCATGTGCTGGTCCTATGCTGGTCCGACCAGCTTAAACCATCTTAACCCAGCTAAGGACCAGCTTAAACCAGCCAAGGACCAGCTTAAACCAGCTAAGGACCAGCTTAACCCAGCTAAGGACCAGCTTAACCCAGCTAAGGACCAGCTTAACCCAGCTAAGGACCAGCTTAACCCAGCTAAGGACCAGCTTAAACCAGCTAAGGACCAGCTTAACCCAGCTAAGGACCAGCTTAACCCAGCAAAGGACCAGCCAAGGACCAGCTTAACCCAGCTAAGGACCAGCTTAACCCAGCTAAGGACCATCTTAAACCAGCTAAGGACCAGCTTAACCCAGCTAAGGACCAGCTTAACCCAGCTAAGGACCAGCTTAACCCAGCTAAGGACCAGCTTAACCCAGCTAAGGACCAGCTTAACCCAGCAAAGGACCAGCCAAGGACCAGCTTAAACCAGCTAAGGACCAGCTTAAACCAGCTTCAAAACATACCTAACCAGCATATGCTGTTTTTTTCAACAACACTGGTAATAAATCAATATATTAGAATGATTTCTGAAGGATCATATGACTCTGAAAACTGGAGTAACAGCTGATAAAAATTCTGATTTGCATCACTGAATTAAATTATATTTTAAAGTATATTAATCATATATGTATATAACGGCGTAAAAGTACCGTTTTTCACTAAAAATGTACTCGAGTAAGAGTAAAAGTACCCATTTTTAAATATACTCTAAAAGTATTAGTTACCCAAAAAATTTACTCAAGTAAATGTAACTCTCTGATTGTAATGCATTACTTTTAAAAATACACTGTTAAAAATAAAGGTGCTTCACGATGCCATAGAAGAACGTTTTTAACTAAATAGTTCCATAAAGAATCTTTAACATCTGAAGAAGCTTTGAAGGTTGTTTGTGGCGAAAGAAGGTTCTTCAGATTATAAAAAGGTAAGAAAGAGATGTTCTTTAACTGAATGGTTCTTCTATGGCATCGCTGTGAAGAACCTTTAAAGCAGCTTTATTTTTAACAGTGTAACTTTCCCCAAAACTGGTTACTGCTTTCATATAATACCATTACTGGTAATAAACTAAACTATCGAACTACAAATATTTCTGCAGTTTTTATTTTTGGTTTTAGCACTAATTGTGCTCCATATTTCTGATGTGCTTTCTGTGAAGTGAAATGAGACATGTAAATACTTATGTGTTTTAAATGTAAATGTATGCTTTACCTTTGCAGAGATGGTAATACTGTTCTCCTGCATGTGCATGATGCCTTCAGACACCTTCACTGCGATGGAGTCTGCGGCCAGCTCAAAATGAAACGGGCCGCTGAGTTTCTGCACCACCGCCATCAGAGCGTCTGCAGGGTAATCAGATTCACACTGAAAAACATCATACTTCATATTCACACGAAGG
Organism: Schizothorax lantsangensis; assembly: GCA_027422415.1. Taxonomy (NCBI): domain Eukaryota; kingdom Metazoa; phylum Chordata; class Actinopteri; order Cypriniformes; family Cyprinidae; genus Schizothorax; species Schizothorax lantsangensis. Next base: position 102,071 of record JAPDDO010000441.1, on the reverse strand, counting down.
AATTCTGTCATCATCTACTCGCGCCGTTCTGAACCCAGAAGACACTGAGAGGAACCCGTGAGGTCTCCGTGTTTTGTGCGCTCTATGTACGTGTGCTGATCAATGCTCATGTGAATAAAAGCCTAAATTAAATATGTTCATCATATAAAGCGATAGTGTTTCTTGATTCATTTGGATTAATTTTACCATGTATGTTTTTAAAGCTTGAAATGCTGATTTTACAGACTTTTGACTGATGGACAAAAATGATGAGAGATTATTACACATATGTTTGTTGGTGTACATGGTGTAAATGATGACAGAATAATAGTTTCCGGGTGAAGTACGTGGTTTTCTTTCTCACCGATGAAATTGTTCCATTCAGAGTCTAAGTCGGCCTGATTGGCCAGACAGCCCTTCATGACGTTCAGGCACAGCGAATGACAGGGCTTGAGGGAAGGGAGTCCTCGACACAGCGGACAAAACCACTGCCGCATTAACGCCCGAACACACTCGGATCCCACCGTCAGCTAGAGACACACACACAGAGACATACACACACACACACACACACACACAGAGAGAGAGAGAGAGAGACACACACACACACACACACACACACACAGAGAGAGAAGAGACACACACACACACACACACAGAGAGAGAGGCACACACACACACACACACACACACACAGAGAGAGACACACACAGACACACACACAGAGAGAGAGAGAGACACACACACACACACACACACATGTAAAGCGTGAAAAGTAACGGCTCTAGTACTGAGCCTTGAGGTACTCCATACTGCACTTGTGATTGATATGATACCTCTTCATTCACTGCTACGAATTGATGACGGTCAGATAAGTACGATTTGAACCATGCTAATGCACTTCCACTAATGCCAACATAATTTTCTAGTCTATTCAAAAGAATGTTGTGATCGATGGTGTCGAACGCAGCGCTAAGATCCAGTAGCACTAATAGAGAGATACAACCACGATCAGATGATAAGAGCAGGTCATTTGTAACTCTAATGAGAGCAGTCTCAGTACTATGATACGGTCTAAATTGTGATGTGTTTGTGATATTTTGAATGCAGTGCTTCATTTTGCAAGAGATGTGAGGCGTCTTGCATTTTATGTGCACAATTCTTGGATTTGTGTGTAAAGTAAAAAAAAAAAAAAAAAAAAAGAGGCAAAGTTTTTAAAATGTGTGTAAGCAGTTGAAAAAACTGTAAAGATCATATAAATTAAACATTTATTTAAGCATATATAAACATTAACTGTCTTTCTGTAAAGCTGCTTTGAAACAATATTGATGGGATACAAATAAATATCAAACACAAAAATAATACAAATAAAAAAATTGTTGTCGTGCCAATAAAGCACCTGACAAGTGTATCAGTCACTTCTGAAACTCACTAACCAGTTTCTGACTCTGCTTTCACCTGAACACAATCCAATCTGATCCATTGTTAAACCAGTCCAAATCAGAGCAGTTCTCCACTTGAATCACACGAAACCTAATGCCACACGATCACTCTTGTGTTGTGTTGTGACTTTGCTTTTTGCTGTTGCGAGATGCAGGTGCAGCACTGCTCAGATCATTTGTGATCAATTATTTGATTTATTAGTTTATTATTAATGCTCAGCACAAATATTGAGTCACATGTACGCACCTTTGTTGCCTTGTTCACTATGTCTCTTCCGGCAGCCAAACTCTGAACCAACGACCGCGCTGCAGTCAGCGCTCGCGACACCTGTCCATCACAACACAGAGAGATGATGACGACTGCAGTAATGATGAGACAATATGCTGATGTGATGTGAACTGTTCAAATTAAGGATGATAACTATAAGCATAAAGTTTTAATAACTGTTTTAAAGGGATAGTTCACCCCAAAATGAAAATTCTGTCATTAATTACTCACCCTCATGTCGTTCCAAACCCGTGAGACCTTCGTTCATCTTCAGAACACAAATTAAGATGTTTCTGATGAAATCCGAGAGCTCTCTGACCCTCCATAGACAGCAACGCAACTGAAATGTTCCCAGAAACGTAGTAAATACATCAGTAAAACAGTCCATGTGACATCAGTGGCTCAACTTCAGTTTTGCGACACTAAGAGAATACTTTTTTTTTTGCGCAAAGAAAACAAAAATAATGTAATTTACTCAACCATTCTTCTCCCCCGAGTTACATCTTCTGCCATTTTGGAGAGTACCTAAGAACGTATTTGCGTATGCGTTGTGATACTCTCTAAAATGGCGGACGACGTAACTCGGGGGAGAAGAATGGTTGAGTAAATTATGTTGTTTTTGTTTTTTTTTGCGCAAAAAAAAAGTATTCTCTTAGTGTCGCAAAACTGAAGTTGAGCCACTGATGTCACATGGACTGTTTTACGGATGTATTTACTACGTTTCTGGGAACATTTCAGTTGTGTTGCTGTCTATGGAGGCTTATATAGCTCTTGGATTTCATCAAAAACATCTTAATTTGTGTTCTGAAGATGAACGAATGTCTCACGGGTTTGGAACGACATGAGGGTGAGTAATTAATGACAGAATTTTAATTTTGGGGTGAACTATCCCTTTAATTCAATGAGAATAGAGAGTTCACCACACAAAAACAATAACGACACAGAGTAAATTTTTTAAAAATGTACTAAAGCTGACAAAAATATTGCTGCCTTTAATAAAACTGCTAACAGCTGAACTGAACTCGCTTCAAAATTTAATGAAATGATAAACGATAGAAACTTTGACAGCCAATCAGAATCCATTCTGCTGTAAAGAGCTTGAGCATTTAAAGCTGCGGACGACAAAACTGCAGTGTGATTACAATAAACAGAACATTATTGCTCTTAATGTGGACACTAATATAGTTATCGTTACAGTTATTAACTGTGTGAGTATCTGTTCTGGTTAGGGTTAGGATTGGTGTTATTATGGTAGTATTGTCTGTATTGGGTTAGGGTTAGGATTGGTGTTATTATGGTAGTATTGTCTGTATTAGGTTAGGGTTAGGATTGGTGTTATTATGGTAGTATTGTCTGTATTGGGTATCTGAGAGGTGATTAACCCGAGTCAGAATGCAGTAACAGTGTTTACACATTCAGAGAATAAATATGTATTTGTTTTGTAATAATTAATCTGAATCATTATATTATCAAATGTTCGATTTTATATGATGTGGTTCTCATGACGGCTGTATGAGGCATGTGAAGACCAACGCTACACTAACTCTTACGTATGCTTAATGTTTATGATTCTTTTTAAGGTGTGTCGCAGCTATGTGTTCAACTCTGACAGTGAATCTGTGTGAAAGTATTGTTGTGTTTCAGTGATGTGCTGCAGCTCAACCTTGAAGAGAAAAGCGATTGCCTCTAGTGTTTTATCTAGTGGTGTATTTACAGGGGTTGTTTAGGAATATGATACCAAGGAGAATCAACAGCTGCCCAGATGAGAACAAGATGAATTAGATGAAGATGATTTAGACTCACCTACAGCTCTTATGATAATTGCTTACGAATGAATTGTAGTGTCTCCAAGATACTGTTTTTAAGAAAAGAACATCATGTTCGGATGTTGCTAGAATTTTCTGTGCTGTTAACCTATCATAACCTGACGTCAATATGACTGTAATTACTAGTCTTTCTTGTATTGTAAGTTATTGGAGAACTCTTCAGTAATCTCTCTGTCAGCTGACTGAACTTCAGATCTGATCTTCAGTGATCGGTTTCATTCATTTTTGTGCTGTGTTTTTGCGCTCTCATCCGAGTGAACGCTTCCAGTATGTGTCCGCGCTCGCGTCCTGTGTGTCGGCACATTCATATGCGCTGCATACTGCCAAAGATTATGCTGTATTTAAAAGCTAAAATAAAAGCATCCAATTAAAACTGTCTATCAGACTTGTTTTTGTAGAGTTGCTACTGAGTTTTGAAGTCAACAAAAAGTAGCGTCACACATAGGCTAATCATGACCGATCATTGTTTACATTATCAGTCATCGCTGTCACTTCAGGAAACACGCGCACATCCCAATTAATAGTCCTACTATGTATTAGGCTATATGTAGCTACTGTTGTTGTAATGCTTAAATATAACAATTAATTTTAAAGAACCCAATAAATTCATTAAATAATTCTTACTGTTTTGGATTTAAGACAAGTCTGGGGCTGTCCTAAATTTAAGAAGTTATTTACGATGATTTTTAAGAAGATTCTTTTCAAGAATTTGAATTCTTCTTAATTTTTGTCTTAAGAACAATCATAAGAAAAAAGATAAGAATATTCTTAAGAATGTTTGGGAATACAAAATATTCTTAACTTTTATCTTAAGTTAAAAAATAAGAAGAAAATGGCAGTTAAGAAGAAATTTCTTCTTAAGAATGTTTCGTGAATCCGGCCCCTGGTCTTTATTGAGCATACTGGGCTCTCTATGGGGTTTAACTGTAATTCACCTAAAAATTCAACCTGAGATCAGTGAATTTTTTTACTTTCCTGTGTCATCAGAATCTCACAGTATTTCATATTTCAGAATTAGAAGAACAGCATGTGATTTTGTGAATGACAGATTAAAGAACGTGTCGTCATATGCACATCTGCTCTTTTAAAAGAAATTGATAACATAGCCTTGTGGGGGGGGGGTGTCTCGAGTTCGAACTTAGTAAAGATATCTTTACTTTTTTTTTTTACACATTTGTCTTTGTCTTGGTCATAAAATGAAAAACACTTCCGCATGTAATAATAAGTTACCTGAATGTGCAGTTTATGAGGGACGTCTCCGAACGGTCGCAGCTGTTCGGCGTGTTTGCTGACACACTCCAGATATTCCTCACTGAACTGATACTGAGGATTAACCAGAACAAACACACGCTCCACTAGTCCTGCCCAGAACTCAGAGAGCACCTCGGCCAGACTCACTCTGCCCCCTGCACACACACACAAACACACACACACACACACACACACACACGTCAGCAGGTCGTCCAGAATCACACACACACACACACACACACACACACACACACACACACACACTCTCTCTCTCGCTCACACACACACACACACACACGTCAGCGGGTCGTCCAGAATCTCACACACACACGTCAGCGGGTCGTCCAGAATCTCACACACACACGTCAGCGGGTCGTCCAGAATCTCACACACACACGTCAGCGGGTCATCCAGAATCTCACACACACACACACGTCAGTGGGTCATCCAGAATCTCTCACACACACACACACACACGTCAGCGGGTCATCCAGAATCTCACACACACACACACACACACACACACACGTCAGTGGGTCATCCAGAATCTCACACACACACACACGTCAGCGGGTCATCCAGAATCACACACACACACACACACACACACACACACACTCTCTCTCGCTCACACACACACACGTCAGCGGGTCGTCCAGAGTCACACACATACAGACACCAGTGGGTCGTCCAGAATCACACACACACACACACACACACACACACACACAAACACGTCAGTGGGTCATCCAGAATCACACACACACACAAACTCTCTCTCTCTCACACACACACACACACTCACTCTCTCTCTCTCTCTCTCTCACACACACACACACACACTGACCCGTATAGTAGCGCCGCAGGTCGGTGAACAGCTGCTGGAAGATGTGAGCGTTCTGTGTGTACAGATGACCGTACGTCTGCGTGAACATCTGATTCATCGACTTCTCTGCCACATCCATCAGCTCCCGGAAAAACTCTGACACCACAGGGACAGAAGCCAGAGAAAAATACATTTTCAATCATTCACAAAAAAACTTCAGGTCTCTATGACCTCCACAAGTGAATGTAAAGCATCTGGAAATGAGATTAGAGTGGCTAAAAGGAGCTACGCTAAAAAGTTGGAAATTCAGTTCACTTCCAATGACTCCGCTTCAGTGTGGAAAGGTCTGAAAGCCATCACCAACTACAAGACACCATCTCCCAGCACTGAGGTGAACCAACAACTTGCTGAAGACCTGAATGAGTTTTATTGTAGATTTTGAAACCCCCCCCACCCGCCCTGACCATCTCTCTACACAACCGCTAACACCTCCAGCAACCCCCCTCCTGTACTTCAGATCAGTGAAGAAGATGTGCGTCAGGTCTTCAGAAAGAACAAGAGAAGGAAACACAGATCTTCAACAGATCTCTGGAGCTGTGTGAAGTCCCTTCCTGCTTCAAACGCTCCACCATCATCCCAGTCCCAAAGAAACCCAAGATAACAGGACTTAACGACTACAGACCTGTGGCTCTAACGTCTGTGGTCATGAAATCATTTGAAAGACTGGTTTTGGCTTATCTGAAGGACACCACTGGACCCTTACTGGACCCCCTGCAGTTTGCCTACAGAGCAAACAGGTCTGTGGATGACGCAGTCAACATGGGACTGCACTTCATCCTGTAGCATCTGGACAGACCAGGGACTTATGTGAGGATCCTGTTTGTGGACATTAGTTCGGCCTTCAACACCATCATCCCATCACTCCTCCAGGCCAAACTAACACAGCTCTCTGTCCCTAGCTCTATCTGTCAGTGGATCACCAGCTTTCTGACAGATAGGCAACAGCTAGTGAGACTGGGGAGATTCATGTCAAACAGCCGCTCCACCAACACTGGTGTTCCTCAGGGCTGTGTTCTCTCCCCACTGCTCTTCTCTCTCTACACAAATGACTGCACATCTAAAGACCCCTCTGTCAAGCTCCTGAAGTTTGCAGACGACACCACACTCATCGGCCTCATCCAGGATGGTGACGAGTCTGCTTACAGACAGGAGGTTAAGGAGCTGGCTGTCTGGTGCAGTCTAAACAACCTGGAGCTCAACACGCTCAAAACAGTGGAGATGATCGTGTACTTCAGGAGAAACCCCCCTGCTCTCCCCCCACTCACTATCATGAACAGCACTGTGGAGTGGAGACATTCAGGTTCCTGGGATCCATCATCTCTCAGGACCTGAAGTGGGACAATCACATTGAGTCCATTGTGAGAAAGACCCAACAAAGATTGTACTTCCTTCATCAGCTGAGGACGTTTAACCTGCCAC
>JAPDDO010000441.1:75000-80000 GCA_027422415.1 Schizothorax lantsangensis | reverse complement strand
TAAATATTGAGAAAATCACCTTTAAAGTTGTTCAAATTAAGTCTTAGCAATGCATATTACTAATCAAAAATTAAGTTTTGATATATTTACGGTAGGTAACTTACTAAATATCTTCATGGAACATGATGATTTTTGTCATAAAAGAAAAAATGTATAATTTTGACTCATACAATGTATTGTTGGCTATTGCTACAAATATACCTGTGTTACTTATGACTGCTTTTGTGCTGCAGGGACACATGATACGAGTGATCCTTCAGATCTAGCTAAGTGTTATCTAGCATATATCAGTGCTGTAGTGACTCAAACGCAATCAAAACTAAAGATTTAACCTCTGCTGAGTTTAGTTCAAAGTGTGAGTAAGTGATTCTCAAATAGCATGAATGTAATGATCAGTCATGTAGGTGCTAGCATGGATCAGCAGCCGCGTCTCACCCCTGATCTTCATCCCGCGCGGCGCCTGCTCCACTCCACCCACCAGCAGCAGCAGCAGCGCCTTCTTCACGTCCTCGTGACCGTAGATCTCCGGAGCGATCGAGCTCGCCAGCTTCTCGTAGAAGTCCTCCTCTATACACACACACACACACAGGTGAGTCCATGGACACATCACAACCCTCACAAACCCCCCCCACAGACACGCAGCGTGTGTTACCCGTGATCTGACGCAGCTCTTCATCACTCAGCTCTTCAGTTCCCAGCTCATCATCCTCAGTCTTATTCATCAGAGTGATGCAGTGACACTCCAGATACGTCTCTGACAGCAGACCCTGACACACACACACACACATTAATAACCCCACACACATGAACACAGGTCATGTGACCATACATTTAAATAGTCTTATGATGCGTCCCAATTCACTTACTTGTACTACGCCCTTAAAGGAACACGCCACTTTTTTTGAAAATAGCTAATTTTCCAACTAGCGCAATATTACGCCTGAAAGTAGTCCCCAGCTAGGTAACTAGTTATGATATATCTGGGGACTATTTTCAGGTGCTGCGTGATATCACCATCATGGTACGGCAGCAAAGCTCCTTGATCATTACGCTGGAATGAGAGTATAGTTCCTAGCCATATCAGTCTAGAAAATCACAACTTTTCATTTTCCGTCAGTCTTAGTACACGATGTGACTACAGAAGAGTCAAGCTTTAAATAGGAGAAATATAGAAACTCTTTGGTCATTTTTGAGCGAGATGCTAACGGTCTAATCAGATTCAATGATCTATGCTAAGCTACGCTAAAAGTGCTACCGCCAGACATCGTCTGAATGGATTCAAACACGGTAAAACTCTACTGTTTAACTCTTGGGGAGATATAAAATGAGCCTATTTCCAAAAAAAGTGTTGTGTTCCTTTAAAGCATGTAGTGTTTTGGTGAAGAAAAAGTATACACTTGAGTGTGTAGCAGAAGAGTAGACACTGTCTGTCACATAGATACACAGTGTCTCTGTAAACTGACCCGTCAATCATCTTAACATCAGTTAGCATCCTCCACATTTAACTACCGTATCAGAGAGAAAACTAGTAGCTCGTTGATCTGCGAGACGCCAGGCTTTATGATGCATTTAAGGCCAAACAGATGTTTAAGAAATTCACATTGTTGTTGCAGATGAAATATAACATTATATTTTTTATAATATTTATAAAAATATTTGGGTTGTGGGCAATATTAGCCATTAGAGTGTTTCTAACATGCTTTGGGACACACTTACTCCAATCTCACATGCTAGCTGAGATGCATTGGGACGCACTGTTTGCTGATAGGATGTCGAGGTGTGTGTGAAGTGTGTGTAAAGCGTGTCACCTGTACAGCCTGTCTGAACCCGGAGCGCAGCAGAGGAAGGAATATCCCAGAAATAGCCACGTGATCTCCAGGCTGCGTCACACGCGTGTTCTCTCCGCGAGCGTAGATGCTCATGCTGCGAGGGATGTTTCCCACCGGCACCTGATCGCTCTGAGCGTTTAACACACACACACAGAACACACACTCAACACTCTGCATGATCTACACTCAGCCAGACAAACCAGACGCTCACACACTCACATGCTCCTGAATGCGCAGCTCCTGGAACTTGATGAACTTTGACCCGCGTGTCTGCAGGTACAGCCGTCCTCCGGACTTGTTGGTGACGCACTCCTGACTGGGACACATGATGAGCGGCGTGAAGCTCGGAGAGGAGATCTGAGAGAGCGAGACTGGTGTTAACACACACACACACACACACACACACACACGGGTCGACTGGAGACTCTCGTACCGGCTGGTAGGTCTCGGCTCCGCACTGATCGCAGGTGTAGGTGGCCACGGCCATCATGGGTTTGACCTCCGTGGCTCTGGTGACGATTCCCCTGACGTTCACCAGCTGACCGATGCTCTCGGCCTTCACGTCTCGAACCACCTTGGGCTTCAGCGTGGACGGAGGACGGAAATAAACCTCGCTGAGAAACACACGAGTCATGCAATTATAAACGAGTGAGTACAACACCACCTGGACACAATCGCGTGTGTGTGTGTGACGATATCAATTACTCAATTCTCATTTTTGATAATCAATTGTTTAATCAATCTCAAGACTGGTCTTTTAGTCTGTTTTCAGACTTCACAAAGCATTATTTGTAGCGCGCCTGCCATCCGATAATCACAGTTCATTGTGTTTTATTATAAATACATGCATTATATTAAATATTAGATTTTGACTGATGTCTTCATTATTTAATGCATGTCCCCTTAAATCAGGGGTCACCAAGTTCGGTCCTGGAGGGCCGGTGTCCCTGCAGAGTTTAGCTCCAACCCTAATCAAACACACCTGAAGCAGCTAATCAAGGTCTTACTAGGTATACTTGAAACTTCCAGGCAGGTGTGTTGAGGTAAGTTGGAGCTAAACTCTGCAGGACACCGGCCCTCCAGGATCAAGTTTGATGACCCCTGCCTTAAATCATGAAGTTTGTATACCACCGTTTAAATGTTTATTTCCAGACAAAAAACCTCATTATAACTGTGTGTGTCACTTACAATCTGCGCATGAGTTCAGCTGGATACTGGTTCCGGCGGTCATGCGTGTCTGCGGGGTCACGACCTCTGGTCTCCATCATCAGCCGGTGCTCGATATAAACGTCCAAGGCATCCTTCGCCACAACCTACAAAACACACAAATATATCACTCAGCGGCAATATTACTGATACACAGAATCTCAGCTGTGTGAGTGTTTATATCCTGAATGTGTGCAAATGTAGTAATATCTACAGCAATATACACTATATTGCCAAAAGTATTGGCACCCCTTCTAATGAACAGGTTTGACTACTTTAGTAATTTCTATGAGTACAAATCTTAATGTTAAAGCATATAATGATATTCTAGGAAATTGTGTGCTTCTAATATTATAGCAACAGTTTGGACTCTTTTCTATTCTAACATGACAATGTCTCTGTGTATAAGACAAGGTTCAAAAAGAAAATGTGTGGAAGAACTTGACTGGTCTGCATAAAACCAAGTCCTAATCCCAGTTTAACACCTCTGGTGTGACTGTAAATGCAGACCTTGAGACAAAAACTCATCACCAAACACCAATGACTTGTACATATGGGTTCAGTCATTTTAGACACTTACAAAACTGTTGCACCAGAGATGAAATACAATTTTTAAACACATGAATTATGTTCCCATCGTTGTTGCCACAGATTTGGAAGTGCATCTGTTCTAAAGAAGGGGTGCCAATACTTTTGTCTATATAGTGTATGTGTGATAATGGTTTACATTTTTCGACAATCACAAAGCTGTGATTTGTTATGTAGCATATATCATTCTGTGAGTGAACATGGATGATGTTTTCTGACAGTGGTACAGATCTATAATGTCAAAGGTCACCTCTCGCTCTCTGTACTCCGGCAGCAGCTCGTGAACAGCGTCCGCAAACAGTCCGGTGTAACGCTTGGTGTTCTCACACACGCTCTCCACCAGCTCAGGGTCTTCCTCCGCCACATCATCCAGATCCAGCACCAGTGCCACCTGCTCGCGGTGCGCCAGGGACACCTACACACACACACACACACACACACAGGTGAGCGAGGTCCACACGGTGCTGCAGGAACAGGAGCAGGCTGCAGATCTCACCAGCTGAGCGCCGTATTTGAACACCTTCTTCCCGGAGTCATCCTCGCTGTAGAACTCCTGCAGGAAGCGCTTGCACTTCTCTGGAACACAACCACAGCAGATCACACACAGATCTAGACTCACTAGAGCTAAAGTTGAGCTCCAGACGAGCGCGCGGTCACGCTGCGGGACAAACAGCAGTCACGTGAGCGCGCGCGCGGGGAGGACGCGTAAACAAACGGAACGCAGAAACTACAAAAAGCTGAAAACGTTACAGTTCCGAGCTCCTGCGACACGCGTTCACTAGCAGCTGTTCAGCAGAGAATTAACCTCTGAAGATAAACGCAGTTAAACTATACGATCGACGCGTCAAACAGCCTCGCATCGAATCGGTGTCGCGTCGACTAACCTGATCGCGCGTCATCTCGCTGCACGTTATAAACGACGCGCGTGTAACGCCACTCGATGGCGGCTGTTTTTGTAAACAAAGCAGCACATGGCTGTGGAGCCGCGCTGCGATCCCTCCGCGCTTCATCAACTAGTCCCGTCCGGACCGGGAGCGCGCCGCGGACTGCCTCGCGCGGCCCCGTTTATCACGCGCAGACCAAACTTTCACACCGCGCGGTAACGCGACGCCTGACAACCTCGGAATAAACGAATAAACAGAAACGCGTGATACTTTTTGTACAAGTTTTGTCTGAAAACGAGCACGTGCTCTCCGCAGCTCTTTGTTCCGATACTCCATCCGGGCACTTCAGCGCAAGCGCGCGCAGCTCCCGCGAGCAATACAACTAAAGTTAGAAACGCATCTAAAGTCACAGGCATAACGGAACAAACAGCACATATGTCACACCGACTTCGAGTTCAGACACCAAATATAATAATTAATTTGTTTTAATCTA
>JAPDDO010000441.1:67500-70000 GCA_027422415.1 Schizothorax lantsangensis | reverse complement strand
CCTGCAGCACACACACACACACACACACACACACACACACACACACACACACACACAGGCTGACTGCAGGACAGTAGAAGGCATTTATCTGCCAGAGGAATGTCAAGATCCTGATTTCATGGCACCCATTTGGGCGGGACGAACATCTCTGTGTTCTTTATCTGTGTTTACAGACGTCCCAATGAGAAACTGTCCAAACAGAGCTTTAGCTGAAGAACAGCAGGGAATTTGCTCTGGGTTTGTGAGAGAAAAACACAGGCGTATGACTGCAAAGTACTTCTATGAAACACAGATGTCTCTGGTAAGATGAGCTTTCCAGGATGAATCCTATCTAGCTCTTCTGATGATGAAGTAAAGCAGGAATAAAGAGCGTTAGGAATCACATGACCGGCTGACACTCACAGCTGCTTGCGTTCAGACTGCAGGAGTTTGAAACTGAATTCACTCAGAATCTCCAGAAATCTCAGATTCATCAGGTCTCCCCGATCAATGCCTTGAGTGGCGAAGCGGATGCCATCCCTGAACAAACCACAGACACACAGATGAGAGAGAAGCGCAGACACACACACACACACACACACACACACACACACACACAGTGCAGGCAGCGGAGAGACAGCAGCTGATACACACTGATGTAACGCCAGCAGCGGTTTGCGGATCAGACGCAGGTTGATGCTGAAGTTCATCGCCAGCTTCTTCGCCAGAAATCTGATCTCCATCAACTCCTCGTCACGACCGTCCTGCTCCAGCCCAGAGAAGAGCTGCAAACACACACACACACACAGATACACACACCTGCTGCAGACACACACACACCTGCTGCAGACACACACACACACACTCTCTCTCTCTCTCACACACACACACACACACACACCTGCTGCAGACACACACACACCTGCTGCAGACACAAACACACACACTCTCTCTCTCTCACACACACACACACACACACACACCTGCTGCAGACACAAACACACACTCTCTCTCTCTCTCTCACACACACACACACACACACACACACACACACACACACACCTGCTGCAGACACACACACACCTGCTGCAGACACAAACACACACACTCTCTCTCTCTCTCACACACACACACACACACACCTGCTGCAGACACACACCCTCTCTCTCTTTTTCTCACACACACACTCTCTCTCTCTCTCTCTCACACACACACACACCTGCTGCAGACACACACCCTCTCTCTCTTTTTCTCACACACACACTCTCTCTCTCTCTCTCTCACACACACACACACACACCTGCTGCAGACACACACACTCTCTCTCGCTCTCTCTCACACACACACACCTGCTGCAGACACACACACTCTCTCTCGCTCTCTCTCACACACACACACACACACACTCTCTCTCTCTCACACACACACACACACACACACTCTCTCTCTTTTTCTCACACACACACTCTCTCTCTCTCTCTCTCTCACACACACACACACACACCTGCTGCAGACACACACACTCTCTCTCTCTCTCTCTCACACACACACACACACACCTGCTGCACACACACACACACAGTTCTGGCGGTCTCCTCTGAGCTGATCATCTTGGATTTGCTGAGAGTCTCTTTGATGATGTCACCAAAATCCCTGTAGAACTACAAAACAAAACAGAAAAAAAAATACAATTAACATTACATTAAACATTAACAGTATTATTCTGTGCTATTTTCCTGTTTATTATTTATTAAAAAGTTTCACAGCACTGTGCACAACAGGCTCAGTTATAAAGAGGTGCATATAATGATCCTAATTGAGCATAAAGCTCAGCAGCTCGTTATCTTCCGGTGACGCTCGTTATATACGAGACTCACAGAAACCTCTCCTGCCTCAGTCTCATCACAAACTCAATAATTACTACACTGTAAATAATGATAGTGCCATACAGTTTGATGTTATTTAACAACATATAACTTTATATTCAGACACTTAACTCTACATTTAAATCCTGTTTAGGCTAATCTCTTAAACAACATCATAATAGTATTCTTAATAATCAATATCTTATAACATTTTAAAGCCTGTATTATTTCTCAACTCTACAGCTGTGCAGTAAAATACACGTTTCATTCATGAAGAAATGTGCCAAAAATATGTCTCTTGTTAGAAAAACAAAGGCTTTCTAAGATGAAAATGACATGAAATTATCATTTAACCAGGAGATGGCAGCAGAGGATCAATACAGCTGCTATTTTCACCTCTTGCTTATGGATTGATTATTAAATTAATATTATAATAAATTATAGTGCTTTACCGTACTGAAGTATAAAGTATAGCAAGTGCAGGAATTCAGTCACTTGTCGTTTAAATAAATAAATAAGCCCAGACAGCTCTTAGGCTATTTAAATACCTATAGTTAAAGACAATTTAATTGAGTTAAATATTAACGGTATAACAATTAAATAATGCATTCAATCAGAGATGCAAACAGGTGAGAATATTGCTCGGATCGAAAGCA
>JAPDDO010000441.1:37500-45000 GCA_027422415.1 Schizothorax lantsangensis | reverse complement strand
CAGTGTGTGTGTGTGTGCGAGTGTGTGTATCAGTGTGTGTGTGTGTGTGAGAGAGAGTGAGTGTGAGAGAGAGAGAGAGAGAGAGAGAGAGTGAGTGAGTGAGTGAGTGAGTGAGTGAGTGAGTGAGTGAGTGAGTGAGTGAGTGTGTGTGTGTGTGTGTGTGTGTGTGTGTGTGTGTGTGTGTGTGTAAGAGAGTGAGTGAGTGAGTGAGTGTGAGTGTGAGAGTGTGTGTGTGTACTCACTGCTGCTCCCTGAGTTGTGTTCAGTTTCCTCTTGGAGGTGTTCAGCTGGAACTCAAAGTCACTTCCGGTCAGAGAGAGGTCCTCGTCCCCTGAACTGCGTCACACACACACACACACACACACACACACACACACACACACAGACACACACACAGGTCGTCAGGAGGGCGAGGACATCATCAGTGAAAGCACTGGTATGTGTGTGTGTGGTCACTCGGTTTACCTGTACAGCTCAGACTCATCCATGCTGCTCTACAGATCAACACAAACACAAATCAGTTATTGATCAGCGGCTCGGTGTCGTTCACATCGATCGATCAGATCGATCAGCAGACAGACACAGATCTGTGTGAAGTGTGTATGCGTGACAAACCTCTTTGACTTTTACATCAAAATAACATTTTTATTTTGTTTCCTTGTGTAAAAGGCATCATTTAATAACACAACAACAGTTTATTAAATATTAAATAATTAAGTTTTGAGTCATATTCGAGTCTGTTTATATGTTTCTTCAGTTATTCCTCTTCATCTAGCACACACACCACTTCTACATCATCTTCGTTTATTTTTAATGACTTTTTCCTATTTCCTTTTGTTGTTGTTATTGGCATTACAGCTGTTTAAAACTAGTATTTATGTGTGAAATCTTGTATGTTTGTCACACTTTTACAGACACAAAATTAGATTTTTATAAAGGCAAGTATTTTGCATTATCAGTTATTTTATATTAACAAAAATGATCACTAGATTTACTGTCACGGTTGTTACACTTCCTTAATTCATGAAATAGAATTATATAATTTATGAAAGATAACTGCACTCTCACTTAAGCCTAAATTGGAAAATCAATTTTTTAAATCTTAATCTGCATTATAGCAATAAAATAGCGATTCCATGAATATCAAGGGCAGTCATCCACTGTTATTTTTGTCATTACATACAAACGCAGATACACAATCGATTAGAACTCTCTCAGAAAGCACTTACTAATGATGCCTGAAGCGACATGAGTTTATGGTCATCTCTGGCTCTGTTTACTCTCTAATTACGTGCGTCACTTAATGCGTGATTGCGTAACTCGGCAGTGACCAATCAGATCCTGAACAGCGACGGCGCGTGATCGCTCGCGGCTCATTTATGAAAAACAGTAGTTTAAGAGAAGTTCTGGCCTCTAGAGATCTTGTGTTTAATTCCTCTGCCCTGCGACAAGCCTTTTGTAACGCGTTCTGTCAGAACAACCCACAATCAAATACATTCTGATTAAAATTCTCTCCACAGACTAAACGTACCGACGCTCCGGAGATTTGAGCGCGCTTTTTCTGTCAGTCACAAATGCGCGCGCTTTTCATGGCGTAACATAACCCCGTTTTTGAGCCGCTTATGGATAAAATTAATATGGAAAAAACAATTCTGACCCAATTAAGGCTGCTGAGAAATCGGCTGATCATTGACAGAATTAACATGTTTCATATTTAGCCTCATATAAGCACTTCGGTTCTGTGTTGGTCAAGTTTTAACCGTCAGTTTACCTCATGTTTAATATTCCGTTAGCACTGCTCTAGCATTAGACTAATAGACAAATAACTGAGGAAACCCGCACAAACATGAGCTTTAGGATCAAGAAAAACCGTCTACACTCCACAAAAATCATCAAATCTTATGTTTTTACATGAATTAAAGCAGAAGCTAAACTAACAGGAGAAAGACGAGTTCTGTTACCACACAGAATCGGAACCTGTGGGTTAATGTACTTTAGACTCACCTCAGAATCAGTAAATGAGCAACTTCGGAAGATTTCCAATAATTGATTACTATCAGAGTGAAGTTATTGATCTGTGTGAGTGACAGCGCGCGAAAAACCCTCACCGGTTACCAGGCAGAACACGCGGCTTGCTGGAAAATGATTGGCTGTTGACTCGGGTGGTCTGAACAATGATTGGCTACGGTCTGAACCGAGTGAAGTCTGATTGGATGAATCCCGTTGTTTGAGCGGTCCTGGTTTTGTGCATCAATGCTGGTGATCAGTTTAATGCATCGTTGTGGATTAAAAGTATTCATTGCATTATTATTTATTAAAAAAACAAAGTATTATTTAAAGTAAAAGCACTCAAAACAAAAAAAGTCTCTCAACTTTTCGTAGCGTTTCGTATTGTTTCATTACCTACATTAATCTTAACGGTAATTAACAAAAGTGCTTTGTTTATGTGGCTCTGGTGATATTAACATTATTACAACTTTTGATTTTAATAAAGTAAATGTTGAAATTATTAAATGTTTTAGACGTGTTTTTCAGGGTTAGTTTATGCCAAATCTAGTTAACTAAAGTAAAAAAAAAAAAAAAAAACCTTATTGTAAACTCTTTTTTTTTTTTACTTCAGTGTGAAAAAGTCCCAAGACTACCAATGCTATTTTAAAATATTTTAATTATTGAAATTATTTCTTTTTAGGGTGTTAAGTGTTAAAATCATTTCTATAATCGGGACACTTGAATTTGCAATATTCGACATCCTCTTTTTTCTCCATCATCCCATTCCACGGTGTTTATTCTCCACAGCCTTTATAGATATTTTAAAGAGGACATGAGGTATTCATAATAGGTGTATTGTTCTAACGAAATCCGAACTTTGATCAGTTTTCACGGAACCAGTCCTGTTTTATGGACCCTTAAACTTGCCATATTTGATCATACACAGCCGCGTATAGCGCCATCAGCCTAATTCACAGCTAATTTTCTCAGCTCTCTTTGAATGTTAAATGTCATAATGCTTTATTAAACTTTTCTAACGAAATCCAAATTTTGACAGTTTATACTTTATTGCTTTTTTATGACCCTTAAACTTGCATATTTTACACAGCCGCGTATAGCGCCTAGCCTAATTCACAGCTAATTTATAGCTCTCTTAATGAATGTGTTAAATTGACATAATTCTATACGAAATCTAACGAAATCCGAACTTTGAACAGTTTTCACGGAACCAGTCCTGTTTTATGGACCCTTAAACTTGCCATATTTGATCATACACAGCCGCGTATAGCGCCATCAGCCTAATTCACAGCTAATTTTCTCAGCTCTCTTAATGAATGTGTTAAATTAGTCGGTTTCATATGAGATATAGCCTACTATTCTAACGAAACCCAAATTTTGAACAGTTTTTACTTTACCATTGCTTTTTTATGGACCCTTAAACTTGCCATATTTGATCATACACAGAAATCCGCGTATAGACCCTTAAACGCCATCATACACAGCCGCGTATAGCGCCATCTAATTCACAGCTTAATGAATGTGTTAATTTTTCTCAGTTCTCTTAATGAATGCCATATTTGTTAAATTAGCCTAATTCATAATGCTCTCTTAATGAATGTTTAAATAGTCGGTTTCTAGATATAGCCTACTATTCTAACGAAACCCAAATTTTGAACAGTTTTTACTTTACCATTGCTTTTTTATGGACCCTTAAACTTGCCATATGAAACAATACAAAACAGGCCATTTCTTCACTATTTTCTGTCTTTTTTCTCTCCATCACGAGAACACAAGATACATGGAGTTTCGCTTCAGAAGTGTTTCTTAAACTGCATGTGAAGACCTGTTTGAGATGTTTTCCTCAGGATGAATATAAGATAAAAGAGCTGTAAGTTTCAGGAATGTGTCGCGTCTGCAGAAGCGGTTTTATTAGCAGCTTTTAAAGCTTCAGCTCGACGGAAAACATCTGTTTTTAACTAAACCGATAATAATCCGCTCACACGCGACTCTACCGATGAAAGCCGTCAGACTGAGTGCTTTAAATCGCAAACTATTATGTTATTTGTTCAGTTTTATTTGAGGAAACATACACTGACTGACTGACTGTAATAATGCAGTTTGAGTCTTTATTATTCTTGCGCTGTGAAGGAGCAGTGGGCGTGGCTTCCACGGATCTGACCAATAGCGGCGCAGAGCGCGAGTGATTGACAGCAGAGCGGCGGAGGGCAGGTATAAAAGCACCTGTGTGCGCTCAGTGATGGGAGAGAGAGAGAGAGGCATCACGGGAGAGGTGAGTGAAGACTGCAGCTCAATCAGCTTTCCTTGTTCCTCTGGATATGTTGAGAAACACTATACTGTATGTCTGCAGGTCAGAGGTCATGATGTCTGCGGTGAGGCTGCTGTGTGTGTTTCTTCTGCTGCTGCCATGTGAGCTTTCCTTCCTTCTCCTTCATGTGCTGTGTGTTTCTCAACAGCAGAAACAATTGTGTTCCTGGAGCACAAAACCAGTCTTGAGTCGCTTTGTAGCAATAACCAACAATACATTGTATGGGTCAAAATTATCAATTTTTCTTTTATGCCAAAAATCATTAGGATATTAAGATCATGTTCCATGAAGATATTTTGTAAATTTACTACCGTAAATATATCAAAACTTAATTTTTGATTAGTAATATGCATTGCTAAGAACTTCATTTGAACAACTTTAAAGGTGATTTTCTCAATATTTAGATTTTTTTGCACCCTCAGATTCCAGATTTTCAAATATTGTTCTATCATAACAAACCATACATCAATGGAAAGCTATTTATTCAGCTTTCAGATGATGTATATATATCTCAATTTTACAAAATTGACCCTTATGACTGGTTCTGTGCTCCAGGGTCACAATTGTGTCTATTTTTGTATATTTTGTCACTAATCTTGAAGGTAAATTGTGGTAAAATGTTTTACTCAAGGTCAGCTCGGGGCAAAATCCCTGATGAATGTCCTCAAAGACGAAGGTATACTCACTGAAATGATCTAATGTTAGTTTATATCTTGAAGAAACATTTCTCAGTGTGTGTGTCTGTGTGTGTGTGTGTGTGTGTGTGTGTGTGTCTGTGTGTGTGTGTGTGTGTGTGTGTGTGTGTGTCTGTGTGTGTGTGTGTGTGTGTGTGTGTGTGTGTGTCTGTGTGTGTGTGTGTGTGTGTGTGTGTGTGTGTGTGTGTGTGTCTGTGTGTGTGTGTGTGTGTGTCTGTCTGTGTGTGTGTGTGTGTGTGTGTGTGTCTGTGTGTGTGTGTGTGTGTGTGTGTGTGTCTGTGTGTGTGTGTGTGTGTGTGTGTGTCTGTGTCTGTGTGTGTGTGTGTGTGTGTGTGTGTGTGTGTGTCTGTGTGTGTGTGTCTGTGTGTCTGTGTGTGTGTGTGTCTGTGTGTGTGTGTGTGTGTGTGTGTGTGTGTGTGTGTGTCTGTCTGTGTGTGTGTCTGTGTGTGTGTGTGTGTGTGTGTGTGTCTGTCTGTCTGTGTGTGTGTGTGTGTGTGTGTGTGTGTGTGTGTGTGTCTGTGTGTGTGTGTCTGTGTGTGTGTGTCTGTGTGTGTGTGTGTGTCTGTGTGTGTGTGTGTCTGTCTGTGTGTGTGTGTGTCTGTGTGTGTGTGTGTGTGTGTGTGTGTCTGTGTGTGTGTGTCTGTGTGTGTGTCTGTGTGTGTGTGTGTGTGTGTGTCTGTGTGTGTGTGTGTGTGTCTGTGTGTGTGTCTGTGTGTGTGTGTGTGTGTCTGTGTGTGTGTGTGTGTCTGTGTGTGTGTCTGTATGTGTGTCTGTGTGTGTGTGTGTGTGTCTGTGTGTGTGTGTGTGTGTCTGTGTGTGTGTGTGTGTGTGTGTGTGTGTGTGTGTGTGTCTGTGTGTGTGTGTGTGTGTGTCTCTGTCTGTGTGTGTGTGTGTGTGTGTGTGTGTGTGTGTGTGTGTCTGTGTGTGTGTGTGTGTGTGTGTGTGTGTGTGTGTGTGTGTGTGTGTGTGTGTTAGATGCTGCTTCAGTCAGTATCGACTCCATCAAGGCGAATGAATTCCTGTCCAGTTCTCGGCCGAGACGCAGCGCTGATCCACGCTGGCACAGACAAAGCCCAGACTTCCAGGCGTATTACAGATACTACAGCAGCATCGGACACACCGAGGGCGTAAGATGACCCTCACAGACCCCTTACAGCCCTTATCGCATGTATAAACTCTGACTGGACTCTTTCCCTCCCGCAGCTGTACGAGATCGACAGGATCCGCATGCTGTACCAGCAGATGAGACACCTGGAGCAGGTCTACGGCCCCAACGCCTCGTACTACCAGAGCAAGCTAGGGCTTCCGGTTCTGCCTCCGCTTCCCAAATGTGACCCGGCCAAAGACAAGAACTGCAAGCCGGCTCCGCCCCCAGCCGCCGTCAAAGCCCCCGTGGCTCCGCCCCCAGTGGCTCCGCCCACCGCGCAGGCTGACGTCGTCTATCTGTGCAACAGCAAAGACCCGCAGTGCAAGCCGCACATCGTGTACATGCCGAGCGGAGCCGTGCCAGTGCTGTGTGACCCGCGATATCACCCCACCTGCAAGCTGCAAGGCCCCGCCCCTAACCCCGCCCCCTACAAGAAATCCAACCCAGCCCCGCCTCCTCCGCCGGCCCCCATCGTCTTCAAGGGAATGGAGTACGACTGCGACCCTTACTGGGACCCGGACTGCCTGATCGATCAGCCGGCGCGGGCCGTGAAGGGTAAAGCTCCGCCGCCGCCGGTGCTGGAGGACGATGAACCGGAACCGGAGCCGGTGAAACTCCCAAACCCGTATAACAGCCGCCTTTATCCCTACAACTACCGCTCCGAGCTCTACGACCCGCTCCGACACGCGTACCCCGCGGCCGAGACGCCAGACAGCGACTAGAGTCACTTCACTGTTATTCACTGTGATTGATGTAAAGCTGAATAAAGTATGGAGTAGTTTTGACTGCTGTGAGTGTGTCCTGAATCCTGAGATCGGGTTACTAAATGTGCTTTAATAACATCACATTACAGCCTTGACGTCACTGAATCTGTGCGACACTCAGTCGTTGTTTACAGACACCATAGGAATGAATGAGAAGTGCCACCTTTTGCAAAAACCTGTGGCTTTTCTTATAAAACAGCATTTTTATTTTTTCTATGGTAAACTCTGTGGTTATTAAATGAGCCGTTTCCTCTGAAAAGCTGTTTATTCAGCGTACTGAAGCCTCTCCTCCATTGACACCCAGTCAGTAAAGCCTCTGGTCTTCTCTGCGTGAGCTTCAGCTGAAGGTTGCAGGCCTCAGGAAGCAGACGCTCGTGAAGACCATTAAACAGCAGCTTACAGCTTCATTAGCTGCAGCTACACAGCTGATAGTGTTTACATTTACATTTACATTTATGCATTTAGCAGACGCTTTTATCCAAAGCGACTTACAGCGCATTCAGGCTATACATGTTTTTTTTATCAGTATGTGTGTTCCCTGGGAATCGAACCCACAACCTTTTGCGCTGCTAACGCAAT
>JAPDDO010000441.1:30000-35000 GCA_027422415.1 Schizothorax lantsangensis | reverse complement strand
CAGTGTGTGTGTGTGTGAGTGAGTGTGTGTGTATCAGTGTGTGTGTGTGTGTACTGATGTTTGTGTGTGTGTGTATCAGTGTGTGTGTGTGTATCAGTGTGTACTGATGTGTGTATGTATCAGTGTGTGTGTGTGTGTGTGTGTGTATCAGTGTGTGTGTGTGTGTGTGTACTGATGTGTGTGTGTGTGTGTGTGTATTTATGTGTGTATGTATCAGTGTGTGTGTGTGTGTGTGTGTGTGTGTGTATCATGTGTGTGCGTGTGTGTATCAGTGTGTGTGTGTGTATCAGTGTGTGTGTGTGTGTGTGTGTGTATCAGTGTGTGTGTGTGTGTGTGTGTGTATCAGTGTGTGTGTGTGTATCAGTGTGTGTGTGTGTGTGTGTGTATCAGTGTGTGTGTGTGTGTACCGTTGGAGTTTTCTCCGGTCCCGATGGCTGTCATGCGTGCTACATGATCGACTCCGATGCGCTCTGCTTCTTCTGTGGCGAGTGTATACGGCAGCTCAGCAAACAGCATAGTCGCCTAGCAGAGAGGACAAACGGTCACGACCTCTGACCTCTGACACACACTTCACGTGAACGACCCGAGATCAATCTCCGAGCGAAACAGCTCAGTCTCCAGCAGCGGATCTATCTCTCTGAATCTGCTAATGATGCATTATCATATTAAACATGCACAGATATGCATTCAGTCCCAGAACAGAAATCTGATCACTGTATAAAGTCATGTTCATAATTCTCATATCAGAGTTAAAGGCTTCTCCAGAATCTTTTCATCGCTCCATAAATGATTACACACACACACACGCACTCACGCACACACACACACTTCAGCCTGGGAAACAGCATCTCTTATGCGGATTGTACTTTCAACGTTTTATTATCAAACATGTCCCGCAATTTAGCAACAGTAAAGACGACATTTTACAACAATCACCGATTGAGCTGATTCTGACGTTAAGTTTTGTTTAGGGAGGAACGAATGCGCTGTGAAGGGATGGAAGTTGTGCTAGAAGAAACGCGGCTACAATCCTTAGAAGCCAAAACAATCAACTTAGCTTAATATAACAGCCACAGGCCTAAAGCGTAAGCAGATGTTTGAATAGTTAGTTCTCTATGCTATCATAATTAAACAGGGCTTTCATGTTGCTTCTGAATTACGAATAGCAAAAATGCATCATAGACAAATGTTTGAATATTAATTGCACATAAAAACAGCTGGCGACTCTGGTGAGAGAGAATTTGCAAGATAATGTGTATATATAGCAACAATAAATGTATGTGTGTTTTCTTAATTTCTCCAGTACCGACAGCAGAACCGATAACGCCAGAGATTATCGATACTCCGGTCTTTCATAATTTAGCCCCGAGACCGATTTAATACCGAGTTTCGGTACCCATCCCTAATCATATCATCACGAGTGCAGTATGGAGTACCTCAAGGCTCAGTACTAGGACCGTTACTTTTCACGCTTTTCATGTTACCCTTACGAGATATTATCAGGAGACACGGTGTTAGCTTTCACTGTTATATCATATCACATACACACACAGAGCCAGAGAGAAATAACACACAGAAATCATTTCAATGCAAAAACAAAAAACGCTCTGATTGGTTGAACTGTTTTTCTGTTGCTTGTTTTGAGCACTGAATGGACGAGGTTTGTGTAGTTTAGAGGATGAATGCGCACAGGTTGGCAGATCTCAACTTTTAAGGTGATGTTATAATAGTAAGATTGATTGGTACCTCGTTACGTCACAAACAGGCAATCAATCACAACAAATAAGAACATTAATCATGGAACGATTAATTCACGCAACGAACTTCACAATTTTTGGAGCACTTGAGATTATTCTATCGTCTGTATATCATGTCTCCTGTCCTGTAATTATTATTATATCATCATTCATACTCATGCAACAATACTGAGACATGAACCTGAGACTCACTCACACACACACGCGCGCACACACACTCACCTCTCCGCTGATGATGTCAATCACAGATTCAAACACGCTGACTGGCAGCTGCACACACGAAGGGTCAAAGGTCAGGATTCACAAACACATTCTGTGTTTAATCTGTGTGTGTGTGTGTGTGCGTGCGTGCGAGCGAGCGAGCGTGTGTGTGTGTCTGTGTGAGTGAGTGTGTGTGTGTGAGAAAGAGTGTGTGTGTGTGTGTGTGTGTGTGTGTGTGTGTGAGAAAGTGTGTGTGTGAGTGTGTGAGAGAGAAAGTGTGTGTGTGTCTGTGTGTGTGTGTGTGTGTGTGTGTGTGTGTGTCTTACTCACATCGGTGTGTTTGGTCATGGGGTTGAGCTTCAGGAACAGTGGACTCTCAATGATCTCACACACCTACAAAAAACACACACACAGCTTCAGTATGACACAACACCGTGATGGGAGGAGTTTATCCTCGGCCCCACCCACCTGCTTATGAATGTGGATATCTGATTGGTCCGGAGCGCCACCAGTCGTGTACCAGCCCAGAAACTCCATCTCCTTAAATACCTGCTTAACTGATGGAGGAAACGTCACACACACACACACAGAGAGAGAGAGAGAGAGACACACACACACAAGTTAGGAGTCACTACAGTCAGCGTGAATGTTAGTGTGTGTATATATGTGTGTTTATATATGTGTGTGCGTGTCTCTCTCTGTGTGTGTGTGTGTGTGTGTGTGTGTGAGAGAGTGTGTGTGTGAGGTGTGTGTGTGTGTTACTCACACTGCTCTTCTTTAATGTAGTAATACTCTTTATCGATGTGGATCTGATCCTCGACGGTGTGAAACAGCAGCTCAAATGAGTTCATCACCTCGATGTTTCTTCCCTCCTGTTTCCCGATCAGAGCTCCCACGACTGCAAACACACAACCAGCATTACTACATCACAACACACTCCACCGCTTCCACTCTGTTCCTCACACACACACACACACCAGCATTACTACATCACAACACACTCCACCGCTTCCACTCTGTTCCTCACACACACACACACACACACACACACACACACACACAACCAGCATTACTACATCACAACACACTCCACCGCTTCCACTCTGTTCCTCACACACACACACACACACACCAGCATTACTACATCACAACACACTCCACCGCTTCCACTCTGTTCCTCACACACACACACACACACACACACCAGCATTACTACATCACAACACACTCCACTGCTTCCACTCTGTTCCTCACACACACACACACACACACACACCAGCATTACTACATCACAACACACTCCACTGCTTCCACTCTGTTCCTCACACACACACACACACACACACCAGCATTACTACATCACAACACACTCCACTGCTTCCACTCTGTTCCACACACACACACACACACACACCAGCATTACTACATCACAACACACTCCACTGCTTCCACTCTGTTCCTCACACACACACACACACACACCAGCATTACTACATCACAACACACTCCACTGCTTCCACTCTGTTCCTCACACACACACACAACCAGCATTACTACATCACAACACACTCCACCGCTTCCACTCTGTTCCTCACACACACACACAACCAGCATTACTACATCACAACACACTCCACTGCTTCCACTCTGTTCCTCACACACACACACAACCAGCACTACATCACAACACACTCCACCGCTTCCATGCATTACTACATCACAACACACTCCACCGCTTCCACTCTGTTCCTCACACACACACACAACCAGCATTACTACATCACAACACACTCCACTGCTTCCACTCTGTTCCTCACACACACACACAACCAGCATTACTACATCACAACACACTCCACTGCTTCCACTCTGTTCCTCACACACACACACAACCAGCATTACTACATCACAACACACTCCACCGCTTCCACTCTGTTCCTCACACACACACACACCAGCATTACTACATCACAACACACTCCACCGCTTCCACTCTGTTCCTCACACACACACACACACACACACCAGCATTACTACATCACAACACACTCCACCTCTTCCACTCTGTTCCTCACACACACACACACACACACACACACACACCAGCATTACTACATCACAACACACTCCACCTCTTTCTCTCTGTTCCACACACACACACACACACACACACACACACACACACACACTCACCCTGCATGGCTCGTCCCTCCTGAGAGCGGATCCGGATCCAGTGATCAGAGATATTCAGGATCACCAGCGGATGCAGCGCTACTGATACACTGCCTGTGACTCCAGACGCCATCACACTGGGGCTCGCTGACACACACACACACACACACAGAGAGAGAGAGAGAGACACACAGATACACACACACACACACACACAGAGAGAGAGAGAGACACACAGATACACACACACACACACACACAGAGAGAGAGAGAGACACACAGATACACACACACACACACACACACACACAGAGAGAGAGAGAGAGAGACACACACAGATACACACACACACACACACACACAGAGACACACACACAGATACACACACACACACGCACAGAGACAGAGACAGAGACACACACACACACACACACGCACAGAGACACACACACAGATACACACACACACACACACACACACACACACAGAGAGACACACACACACGCACAGAGACACACACACACGCACAGAGACACACACACAGATACACACACACACACACACACACACACACACAGAGAGACACACACACACACACACACACACAGAGAGACATATTAATGTCGCTATTACATTTAATCTTCAGATAATAAACTCATGTTACCCGATAAACACTGTAAACATCGCCTCGAGCGCGAGCGTTCAAATATGAAGCAGAAACACTGAACATGTTGTTATTATCAGAAACACAAACACTGCTGCAGACGCGAACGCAGCCAATCACAGAAGAGAGTCCGCCGAGGAGGCGGGACTTATGAGGTTCCTGACCAATCAAAATCAAGCCCGAGGCAGCGTCAGTCAGTAACAGCT
>JAPDDO010000441.1:12500-15000 GCA_027422415.1 Schizothorax lantsangensis | reverse complement strand
ACGCTGCCACATCGCTGTTCACCGCCGACTGACGCCCAGAACAGAAGAAAGCTGCAGTTACTGAGATGATTTCTCTCAATCAAGCTGCACATAAACAGACTATGTACTAAAATCTCTCTAAAATTATAAACGCATGCATTTCCAGTTGTGTATGTATATTTGAAATTGTCTTGAAACTGGTACAGGCTGGATGGGGTGAAGGTGGGGTGAAGGAGGAGTGAAGATGGGGTGAAGACAGGGGTGAAGATGGGGTGAAGGTGGAGTGAAGATGGGGTGAAGACAGGGGTGAAGATGGGGTGAAGATGGGGTGAAGACAGGGGTGAAGATGGAGTGAAGATGGAGAGAAGGTGGAGTGAAGACGGGGTGAAGATGTGAAAGGTGAAGTGAAGGTGGAGTGACGGGGTGAAGACGGGGTGAAGTGAAGAGTGAAGACGGGATGAAGAGTGAAGGTGAAAGTGAAGACGGGGTGAAGACAGTGGAGTGAAGGGGTGAAGACGGGTGAAGCCGGGGTGAAGAGTGAAGGGAGTGAAGACAGGGGTGAAGATGGGGTGAAGGTGGAGTGAAGACGGAGTGAAGACAGGGGTGAAGATGGGGTGAAGGTGGAGTGAAGACGGAGTGAAGATGGGGTGAAGACAGGGGTGAAGGTGGAGTGAAGGTGAAGTGAAGACGGGGTGAAGATGGAGTGAAGGTGGAGTGAAGACGGGGTGAAGGTGGAGTGAAGACGGGGTGAAGACGGGGTGAAGGAGGAGTGAAGGAGGAGTGAAGATGGAGTGTAGATGGGGTGAAGATGTACTGAAGATGGAGTGTAGATGGGGTGAAGATGGAGTGAAGGAGGAGTGAGAGACGGTGTAGATGGAGTGTAGATGGAGTGAAGGAGGAGTGTAGATGGAGTGAAGAAGATAGATGGGGTGTAGATGGAGAGAAGATGGGGTGTAGATGGAGAGAAGATGGGGTGTAGATGGAGAGAAGATGGGGTGTAGATAGAAGATGGAGAGAAGATGGGGTGTAGATGGAGAGAAGATGGGGTGTAGATGGAGAGAAGATGGGGTGTAGATGGAGTGTAGATGGGGTGAAGATGGAGTGAAGATGTACTGAAGATGGGGTGAAGATGGGGTGAAGATGGAGTGTAGATGGGGTGAAGATGGAGTGTAGATGGGGTGAAGATGGAGTGAAGGAGGAGTGTAGATGTACTGAAGATGGAGTGTAGATGGGGTGAAGATGTACTGAAGATGGAGTGTAGATGGAGAGAAGATGGAGAGAAGATGGGGTGAAGATGGAGTGTAGATGTACTGAAGATGGAGTGAAGATGTACTGAAGATGGAGTGTAGATGGAGAGAAGATGGAGTGTAGATGTACTGAAGATGTAGTGAAGATGGAGTGTAGATGGGGTGAAGATGGAGTGTAGATGGAGTGAAGATGGAGTAAAGATGGAGTGAAGATGGAGTGAAGATGGAGTGAAGATGGAGTGTAGATGGACTGAAGATGGAGTGAAGATGGAGTGAAGATGTACTGAAGATGTACTGAAGATGGAGTGTAGATGGAGTGTAGATGGGGTGAAGATGGAGTGTAGATGGAGTGTAGATGGGGTGAAGATGGGGTGAAGATGGAGAGAAGATGGGGTGTAGATGGAGTGTAGATGGAAGATGTACTGAAGATGGAGTGTAGATGGAGTGTAGATGTACTGAAGATGGAGTGTAGATGGGGTGAAGATGGGGTGAAGATGGAGTGTAGATGGAGTGTAGATGTACTGAAGATGGAGTGTAGATGGGGTGAAGATGTACTGAAGATGGAGTGTAGATGGAGAGAGATGTACTGAAGATGGAGTGTAGATGGAGTGAAGATGGGGTGAAGATGGAGTGAAGATGGAGTGAAGATGGAGTGAAGATGGAGTGAAGATGGAGTGTAGATGGAGTGTAGATGGAGTGTAGATGGAGTGAAGATGGGGTGAAGATGGGGTGAAGATGGGGTGAAGATGTACTGAAGATGGAGTGTAGATGGAGTGTAGATGGGGTGAAGATGGAGTGTAGATGGAGTGAAGATGGAGTGAAGATGGAGTGAAGATGGAGTGAAGATGGAGTGTAGATGGAGTGTAGATGGAGTGTAGATGTACTGAAGATGGAGTGTAGATGTACTGAAGATGGAGTGTAGATGTACTGAAGATGTACTGATGGAGTGAAGATGGAGTGAAGATGGAGTGAAGGTGGAGTGTAGATGGAGTGTAGATGGAGTGTAGATGGAGTGTAGATGGAGTGAAGATGGGGTGAAGATGGAGAGAAGATGGAGTGAAGATGGAGTGTAGATGGAGTGAAGATGGAGTGTAGATGGGGTGAAGATGGGGTGAAGATGGAGAGAAGATGGGGTGTAGATGGAGTGTAGATGTACTGAAGATGTACTGAAGATGGAGTGTAGATGGAGTGTAGATGGAGTGTAGATGGAGTGTAGATGGGGTGAAGATGGGGTGTAGATGGAGAGAAGATGGAGTGTAGATGGAGTGAAGATG